>PVJO010024583.1:0-24119 GCA_004026905.1 Hystrix cristata | reverse complement strand
TATTAATGGTTAGGAAAGAGCCAGCTATAAATCTATATCTTGAGGAAAAAAAGCCAATCAGTTATTTTGCCTTTGCAGTCAAAGCCACATATTTACATGACTTTGACCTTCTCTTGACCTAACTAGAAAGTTCTTCTACTCCACCTTCTAACATCCTTCCAAACTATGATAGCTAGTGTAGTGGGTAGAGTACTGTATCATCTGTACTGTCCTGTCTTCTAATGCTGAAGATGTCCACATCCTTATCCCCCTACCTAGTGAAAACAGCTTATATTACGTGAACAGGGCAATAAAGGTTATAAATAGAAGTACAATTGAAGGTCAGCTAATTTTGAAATGAGATTATCCTGATTATCTTGCTGATCTCGGTATACTCGAATAAGTCTTCAAATGCAAAATGAAGACAGAAGATCAGGGCAGATGGCCTAGACCAGGGAGGCACAGAGTTTGTAGAGGCTGCAGAGTGGCAAGAAACAGACTCTCCTTGACCTTCTAGGATGAATGTGGCGTTACTGTCACTAGCTTGTAGTCCAATGAGGCCATTTAAGAATTCTGACTTCTACGTCTCTGTGATAAAATGTGTGTACTAAACCATCAGATTAATGGCAATCTGTTACAGCATTCATAGAAAATAATGACTCCTGTAATTTCTAATACTCATTACTGTCCTCGTGCTTCTCCCTGCCGCTCAATACAGGAACACACATTGTTCTGCAGGTTACCTGTGGCCTTCACTTACCCTCCGGATAATATTCGCACTAACCCTTATTCTCCCTTAACTGTGACCTCCGCCAATATCACTGGCATTCATTACATGAAGAGCACGTCTGTGTGCAGGTGCTGTGCCAGACAAGTTGTGGTCTTAGTCACTTTTGTTACCCACTGAAGAAATTTATGGTGTAACTAATATTGCTATTATAATTTCTGCCATTGAGGAATCTGAAAATTAATAGCAAATAATTTGTCAGTGGTCACAGAGCTCCTCAGAAAGCTGTGAGTACTTAACATTCACATATGCTGGGCTTCAATTCCTTGTTACAGACATGCTCTGCCCTCTCTTAATGCAAATAAAGATCTATTTGAAATACTTTACCTACCAGCAATTCCGTATCACCAGTATCATACTACGTGGATGATTTAAAGGACCAAGGAACTAGACACAGTGTTTATCTGAGATGCTTCCTATGTGGGAAAGGCACATTTGTAATGTATCTGTAAGTCATAATAATGAGTTTTTGTTTTGTTTTGTTTTGTTTTGTTTTCAAATGTCACCAATCTCAAAATCACACACTTTAGTTTGTATCATTAATAGCTCTAAATTATGGAGCTGTTCTAATATTCTGCATAAGGTACTACCAAGAGTTCGACGTACGAGTCAACAATCATATCCTCTCCTTCTCTTGTGGGAGTTGGAAAATATAGTAAGTGCAGATAGTATACTTAGTCAAGGAAACTTTAAGCACACTAATTGTGAACTGACTTTGCATACAAAGAGAGTAAAGTATGTTTGCTGAATACACATATGAACACTCATATATTTTTTATTACTACCTTCCCATGGTGGGGGGAGAAAAACACAAGGGAAAGAAACAGAAGTGGCTTTTTCACACATTTTATATATTTATTGACGTCTCCCTTGGTTTTCCTCTTGTCTTTTGGTTCCTTTAGATAATTTGTGCATTTACCATGGATTTCCTACAAACACAAAATATTTTTATTGGATCAGCAGTAGGTTTTAATTTTTCTGTTTGGCAAAAGATGATAGAGATTAACTTCTTAAGAGTCACAAAATACTGTAAATGTGTTTTAATTTTCAGTGTGTTTCAAAATGTTTAAAACAAAAATACTTGGGCATATTCCTTAATTTGCATTTGGCTAAAGCGTACTGTTGTTGCAAAACTGATATTTTTTCACAGTTGAGATTGAGAAATGGACAGCCCTCTTAAATAAACGTTAGTCAAACTCTTTCCTCTAATAAAGGAAAAAAATCCTATTATATCACACAAAAAAAGAATGAATTAAAGGATAAACGAGCAAACCAATGAATGAAGGGAAAAAACTGAAAGAAATGAAGAAACCTTGTGATAAAATGCTACCACAGGGCTGGGGATTTAGCTCAGTGGTTAGAGTGCTTGCCTTGCAAGCACAAGGGCCTGAGTTCGATCCCCGGCACCACAAAAAAAAAAAAAAAAAAAAAAAAAAAAAAAAAAAAAAAAAAAAAAAAAAAAAAAAAAAAAAAATGCTACCACAATTACCAGGGTTGATGGCATGAGTAATCTCATTTACTCAGAATGGAGAAAGAGCAGGATTGCAAGTTTGAACCTAGACTAGGCAATTTAGTAAAATCTAGCTCAATATTAAATTAATAAGTGAAAAGGTCTAATAACGTAGCTCAGTGCTTTCTTGCTTTCAATTACCTGTACCCCAAAATTCTACTAAAATTACCCCGCTTTAGTAAAATTTAATGGATGCAAATAAATGTGTAGCCTACTGAGCAAATGGCTGCTGGGGTCTGGTGGAATTTAAGCCGTTTGTTGTGTACTGAGATACTCAAAGCATTATTAAAAATGTTTGGATCCCCAAACAGCCTCGTATGCCCAAGTTTATAGAGAGATTTGTGTCAAATGAAGTCAATAAGATCTATCATTTGTGAAATCAAGAGTGTTTGTAAAACAAATATATCTTGGAAATATTTGAGGTCCAAGGCTGCTAATAACCACGTTAACCAGCTTTACCTGGAGGACACAAGAGGCAAAACCTCAGTCTGCCAGTACAGCTAAGCAGGCTGCGGTACCTGGGAATGCAGAACACAACTCTGCACTTGTATAAGTGCTGTGTATTTCATAGCATGAGTACAATTATCTGTCTAATGCACCATTACATGAAATTTTCACAAATTTTGCAGAAGTTTATATTTCTTTGTAAAAGTATGAGAACTGAATTCAAGGGGATAATATATATATAAGGTTTTCGATATACAACATCAATATTTACACGAAACAAATAACCAGATGTCAGATCTATCAAGCCAAAACAATTAAACACACATGTTTAAGTTAAATGTTATCAATTTACTTTATTCATTTAAATAATACTGTAATTCAGGAATTCAAAAGCACGAAATAGATTTTATGTAGTCTACAGATAAATGTCTCTCTCAGGACTTGGTTTGTTGTCTACCTTTAAAATTTCTGAATTTTTCAGTCAGAATAAACCCATCATTTCTGTCTCTCACCTATGAAGTGAAAGTGATAAAAATGTTTAAATAAGAAGATACAGTACAAGAGACTAGATGAGCTTGAGCTTTAGGTCTGATCATTCCTTTTAATTTTCTTTTAATAGTATCTACAAAGCTTTCCTTTAGCTGTAGTTTAACTTTTTAATGTAACAATCTTTGACGTTATCAAAGACTTATTTTCTAAATGGATTTGCCAAAAGCAGGAATAACCAATGAATAACTACTTAATTATTTCTCTTCATTCCTTTTTATAAGTCCCAATGTAAGTGAAAAGGAAAAAGTCACACTTGTCACTAGGTTATTTAATGAATAAAAATTTGTGGTTCTATGACAGACCAAATCGTTTAGCTTCTATTACTTATTAATATAGTCTTTCCAGGAATAATAACATCCTTCAAAAAATTTTAGAAATGTGAAAGAAATCAAATCAAAAGCAACCATTCTAATAGTAATAGTAATAATACTTCTCTGAGTTTAGCTGATAATTTTAAAAATGTCTTTTGTGTAAGCTTTGGGAGAACATCACTGCGATAAAAGGGATTTCACGGAATGGGCATGAGGTATCAGTAATCGCAGTCTTCCGGAGGGACCACTCGCAGACAGACCTACCGGTGAAGAATGTTGATAACTCCACATAGATGTGTTTTCTATTCATTGATAACTTAGTGGCAGTGATAAATAAGAAGTCACACCTGTGATGACACTGTTCTTTCCATTAATCCAAGCTGGTTTTCTGTTTAAGTTCCGACCCCCCAAGGTGATGGTATTTGCTAAAGAAGAGTTTGGGAAATAGAGTTTGGGGAGATCATGCCATGCAGGTGGGAGTCTTACGATAGCACCGATTCCCTTCTAAGAATAGACACTAGGCAGTTTGCTGTCTCTTCATCATGTGACGACCCAGGAAAAAAGGAATCTACAAGAAAACACTCACGCAGGCTCTGTAATCTTGCACTTACAGCCACTAGATCTGTGAGAAAATATGTTCCTATCATTTAAGCCCTCAAGTTAGTGCTTGTATTTACTCTCACGTTCTTCACAGACATTGAGCTCCCGTCTGTGAAAATTGTTTGGGGTAAGATAGATACCAGAGCAAGCCTCCCTTCATGGGGCAGTTGGGGAAGAAGGGAGGATGTCGCCACAGGAAGTACAGATAATTTCCCAGTTTCTTCTCCCCTACAAACAAAACAAGATAAGCCATTGCAGGAAACTGAACGGAGGAATAAAATAAAAATCCTAAACATAATCAGTAGGCTAAGGGAAAGGTCAGTTAACTATTTGGGGCCAGGATTAGTAGAAACAACAAGTTGGGAATGGCAGCGAAGAGTAACTCTGCAGAAAAATGAGGGTTAGAAAAATTCTTTACTTGCAGCTCAGCACAACAAAAAAAGTTAAGTGAAGTTATTCAGGAAGAAGGATTTGATCTATAAAGAAATATAAATTTAGGGAAAGAAGTGTACATTTCCATAAATGACTAAAATATGGATTAACAAAATATAGTCCTTTTTAATTTTAACTGAGAAGTCACATTCTAAGGACAAAATATATGTAATGTATTGTGAGTTTATATTGTGTGTAAAGTATAGCATATACCATAAATGATAGGGAGTTAAAAGTGTGATATTGTAAACTTTTTGTTTTATATGTGGAACAAATATTTGATTTTAGACCGTGTTTAAGTAATGCATTATAAAATCAAGAGTAAACATAAAATATTATAAAAAGAGATATATTTGACGAATCAATAGAGCAAATATGTTGATATCTAACAAAAGAAGAAAAAGGGTAAAAAATTTAGGCAAGTTGAAAAGACAACAATTAGTAAAATGCAAATCTAGCTTGTATTTCATTTTATTAAATGAAAATGATCTAGAAACACTGACATAAATATTGTATCTTACTAAATATATGATACGTATATTGATATAACCAATAAAAAATTTTAAAATACTCAAGTACTCGTCTTTCTGTAATTGATGTAGTAAGTAGATATAAGACCTATAAGAAACTTGACAACACCATCAGCCAAGTTGACCTAATTGACACTTCAAAAATGCTACACTCAAGGAAACACATTGTTTTAAGATGAGTTATAATATTAATGAAGATAAGCCATATTCTAAGTCTTAAAACAAAAAAGAGAGAAACTTGAAAAGAATTGAAAAAATGAAGTATTTTTGTTAACAGCTCTAGGAGAAAACTAGTAATGAATCACTTAAAGATATCTGGGAAATCCTAAAATACACAAACATTTCAAAACGTGCTCTGAGCTTTTAAGTCAAAGAGGAAGTTTCACATGAAACAGCAGAATTTTAATGGCTGGTAAGTGAAAGCACATGAATTGTGGTAGAATACGGATGTCACAGAACTCAAAGAACATTGTAATAATAATGCTTAAATTAGAAAATGAGTATCACAAATCAATAACCTACATTTCTCTTAAAAACAGGGATAAAAAAATAAACTGAATTTAAGGCAAGTAAAAAATGAGTTTGGAAAGAAAGATTTAAAAGCACAGAAATGAGTGAAATTGGCGAAAATAGTAAAAGTAAAGGGGATCCATGATAATAAAGGTGCTTTGAAATATCAACAAAATTGATTAATATCTACCTGTAATAACCAAGAACAGGAGCCACCAATTATCAGTATCAGAGATGAAAAGTAGATCTTACTTTTAGTCTGCAAACACTAAAATGACAGCAGAAAAAATGTTACAAAATTTAACAATTTAGGAAAAAGCGCACAAATCAACTGAAAAACAAAAGCCGCAAATGCCATCTCAAGAAGAATCAGATAACGTGAATGCTTGACTAGAAACATTAAAAATCTAGAAATTTGAAGGTCAGCAGTTCCAACATTGGTTTAGATATTTAGTCATGCCAACAAGGGCATGATTTTTTTTTTTAATATTTCCCGTCTAGCATTCTTGGTATGTTAGCATTTAATTTTCTTGCATATATATCATAATCGCAAAATGGTTGCTCCAGTTCTAGTTATGATGTTTACAGTCACGGTAGGGAAATGGTAGAAGGGAAGTTATTAGCTTTGTCCTTTCTATCAGAAATTCAAACACATTTTCCAAATTCCTCCTAATTCAGTAGGTTCCCCCCCTTTTTCATTTACTGGAGCAATGTTTTAACAGTAAATATTAGCACTGAGATTCTAATTATCAGTTTAGTTCAATCATTCTCTATTGTTTGTTGCTGGGCTTGTTGCTTCAAGTAAGACAACTATTAGCCCAAGGGGAGAGCAGGATGAATAGTGTAAAGAAATCACAGAGCGGGTTGTATCATTTTACTACAGTCTAACTCCTTGACCACATTTGTTAAGTAACACACTCATGTTAGCGAGAAAACATTTTTTTTAAAACTTCCTTCAGTGACTGATGAAAATGGATATTAAAATAATGCTATCAGTACTCAAGCACAAGTTTATTCAACAAAACTTCTTTGTAACTTGATGTGAGATTTTAAATTTGATTTAATTAATTTTTATTTTTAAAATAAGGTTTTCTCTGCCTGTGGGTAGACTCCATCTGTCAGATCGCAGATGAGCAAGCCAGCTTGAAAGGGACAGACTTTCTTAGTAGGGCAATATGTATGACATATGGAAATTTTACAGATTTGAATGATTAAAATCCACGAATCTCTATAAGTGAGCTATGAATCCTAGCCAAATCATTAGCTCTGAACAAAACTGCAAGATTCAGAATGTGTTTTCTTGAGTTTCAGATAATTCATGATGCTTTTTCTTCAGTCAGTACTCATAATGAAGGTACATAATATTTCATAACTTTTCAATATAAACAGGACAATATGAATATGATACCAATTAACATAAAATAATGGCAAAATGAATTCTGAGTATGTGTAATTGGAAACCTTTGAATCCCTATCTCTCACCTTGTACAAAATCAATTCAAATTGGATCAAAAGACAGAGAAAAGGCAGGAAATTTTGAAACTTCTTAATGAAAATTTAGGGAAAATCTTGAAGCCATAGGCACAGACAAAAACTTCCTGATTATGACTCCAGTAGCATAGGATATTATAGCAAGAATCAACAAAAGGGACAATGTCAAATAAAGATATTTCTACACAGCAAGATAAACAACTACCAAAATAAAGAGATAGCCTACAGGATGGGAGAAAATCTTTCCTAGCTACTCATCCAACAGAGGGTTAATATCTATAATATATAAAGAACTCAAAAAAAATGTAACAGCAAAAAAGCAAGTAGCCCAAACAATAAATGGGCCAATAAACTGAATAGACGCATCTCCAAAAAGGAGTGTATGGTCAACAAGTATATAAAAAATATTCACTATTTTAGACATTAGGTAATTGCAACAAAAACTGCACTGAGAATTCATTTTACCCTCATTGGAATGGCCAGTATCAAGAATACAAAAAAACAATAAATACTGGTGAGAATTCAAGGGAAAAGTAACCCTTCTGATCGCCTGGTGAGAATACAAGTAAGTATGAAAATCAGAATGCAGCTTCCTCAAGTCTAAAAATAAATCTACCATTTGATTCAACAATATTAATCTTTGGTATATGCCCAAAGGAATTAAAGTCAGCACACTGTAGGGATAAGTATATACCTGTGTTTATTGTAGCACAATTCACAATAGCCAAAATAAAACCATCCTTGGCGCCCTTAGATGAATGGTTAAAAAAATGATTGTATACATATACGATGGCGTATTACCCAGCTACAAAGAAAAAAAAAAAAAAAAACAGAATTATGTAATTTGCAGGAAAATGGGTAGAATGGCAGAGGACTGTGTTAGCCAAAATAAGCCAGACTGAGGAAGACAAGCATTGTATTTTCTTCCTGATTTGAAGAATCTAAAAAAATATGGCATAAATTTTTTTTAAAAAGACTAGTATTAGGCAAGAGGAAGGGAACAAGTAGGAAGAAGAGGGGATTATAACAGAGTCAGGAGGAGAATTAGATGATCAAACTAAATCATACATATTGAAACCAAATTTTTGTAAGCTCAACAGGCTTACAAATAAAATAGATATCATATTTTAAAAAAAGAGACAGAACAATGTATGATCAAAGGTTGGAACTTTCACTGTCAGTCCCCATCTTCTGGGAGGGGGAAAGCAGATGAAAATTGAGTTTATTTTGAAAATATCCATTTCATGGAGGCTCCATAAAAATCCCTGAAGTATGGAACTGGCCAAGTTTCTGGATTGCAGAAGATAAGCCACGAGGATATCCACTGTCCCTAACACTGCAGGAACCAAGGTCCGGGCTCAAAATCCTTCTGGACCTCACCGTATATTCATTTCCATGCAGTGGTTCGTGTGTTCTTTACTGTATAATGGACTGGTAGCTTACAGAAAGTGTTTTCCTGAATTCTTTATTCTGTTGACAAATATTTGAAACTGAGGATGGGATTGTAAGGACCCCAGTTTTTCACCAGTCAGCTAAAAGCACAGGTGCAATTCCAGGGTTTAAGATGTAGTTCTGAAGTGGTGTAGGACTTGGACACGAACATTTTAAAGTGTGAAGTCCTGCTATTTATAATTAGTGTTAGAATCACATTAAATTTTAAAGCACTCTATTGTTGTCTGCAGAAGTCTTGGTTACTTTTGAGTCTCTGAGACAATATGTGATACTGGAAGGATGAGAGGTTTTTATTTTGGCTCAGTTTCTAGAGTTTTCAGTCAATTGTCAGCTGGCTCTAAGGCACAGCATCATGGCAAAAGGGCATCACAGAGGAGAAATGGCTCATGACATGGCACAAGGAAGCAGAGAGAGATTACAGGAGGAGCAAGGAAGACAGACCCAGCCCACATCACCTCACAGCAAGCCAGCTACGTGCTCCATACTTCAATCACCTCCCAAAAGGCCCACCTATGAGGCCACGTGGCAGCAGCCAGGGAAGGGGGGCATTGACA
Organism: Hystrix cristata; assembly: GCA_004026905.1. NCBI lineage: Eukaryota > Metazoa > Chordata > Mammalia > Rodentia > Hystricidae > Hystrix > Hystrix cristata. The sequence continues at coordinate 14,967 of PVJO010024583.1, read as the reverse complement.
CAACAGCAGATAAATTACAACAGCAGATAATTGGAGAATTGAATTGTGGAGGAAAAAGTGACAATTTTTTTTTCATCACAGAGGCGTTCAATGTTTAGTGAGAGCCCTAGAGTAGAAGTGAAAGTTTTCCAGTAAACATATATTGTACTTGTATTTGAAAATATTTGACTAGGTAGATGGTGGTCAAATGTTAAGTAGGCATCAAATAACCTTTACTGTTCTTAAATGTTGCTCTGTGACACTGAAAAATTATCCAAAAACTGCTTTCTCAGGAACATACAGAAGTCCAATTTATATTTTATGTTATATGAAATTAAAATATAGAATTATGCCTAGTGTTATCATACCATTACTTTTCTACTTAAAAATTTATATAGCTACTTCTAGATGCAGCGTGTCTTTATTCATGAAAACTATACATATTCAAAAATTAGGTATTTGATAGACTTTGATGTTATTATATTCATTTGAGCATTTCTATTTTGCCTAGTTTTGCTATCATAAGTTGAATTTTCCATAAAGAATTTATGTTTGTCATAGGCATATATATTTTCCAAATATTTACCTGCATTTTTCTCCTACTGGGCTGATAGTAATTTTTTTTTTCTTGCAAGAGTGATAATAAACCTTAGAAGCTTGTTTCCACATTGTGTCTGGGAATAATTTATCAACTGTCATGGTCTAACACACTCTAGTAATTTCTGCAGGTGTCTGGAGATCTGTTTGGGCATCTATTATAAAGGATGAAATGCCAATATCCAGGTGTTCTGTCACTGTGGATACTTCACTCCCAAGAGTCTTTCAATCTCCATTACACCGCAGAGGCTAATCCTGGAAGTACCTTGAAGGTAATAGGTCTTTCAGGACTTCACGCAGACTGGACTTACATCACACAACCTTCATTACATTTTAGACTGAACCAGAAGAACTTCCTAATTATTAAAACTGATCAAAAAGAGAAGGAAGTAGAGCTGGTTTAAGACACATTTTTAAATTAGGGATTATTAGGGGCATTTTAAGCATAAGTTTTCTCTGTCCTGTGTTCCCTCTGCCATCCAGACCTATGCTTCGACACAGTCCTTGCTCTCTAATGTTAGAACTGGAAAAAATAGGGTCATTATTCTTAATGTCGCTCTGATAGCATAATCTAAAGGAACTTTGCTCATCATCGCACACATTTTTGAACAGTTTATTTAATGACAGTAAGATATAGCAGTCCCTAAATCCTCTTGTAGAAGTTAGTAATTACATTTTGTAACGTGACTTTTAAATTTAGCAGTATAAAATAAGGTCACAGCAAGTCATAAAGGCAATTCAGTTTGCTTAACAAAATATTGTTCTACTAAAAATGCAACTTTTACTATCACTAGTAACTAACCCTGGATGCTTACTTTTGAACACCTTTGCGCAGAAAAGAGTATAAAACTTCTTCAATTTAGTGCACTAAATTGTTTAATTGCATAATCTTGCACAAACGGAGCATCAATAAAAAAGTAATTTATTCACAAAAAAAAAAAAAAAAAAAAAAAAAAAAAAAAAAAACAAAAAAAAAAAAAAAAAAAAGCAAAAAAACAAAACAAATGGGCCGGGGATTTAGCTCAGTGATTAGAGTGCTTGCCTTGCAAGCACAAGGCCCTGAGTTCGATCCCCGGCCCCACAAAAAAAAAAAAAAAAAAGTAATTTATTAAAAGGATACCTTTATGTGCTCATACAATACAAAATAAAAGAGGCTAATTTGCAATTTGTAAGTGTTGAGTCTTGGACAGGAAACTTTTGCTGCATGCTTAGGTGAGAAACTTTCTGCATGCTCAGTTACTGCCTGTCACTTGACAGAATTCGCAGCTATAAAATATATGCAGAAAGTTAAAACTGAAAGGATTAAGGGTTTCTAAAGAATTACAGCTTCACAAAGAGACTACATCTCTAATTAGTAAGGTATCTGTGGCTTTGTATCTATTGTTGGCATATCTTGTTTTGACTGCTTGTGAATAAAAGCTCCTTTCGGTTTCTTTGCTTCTGTTTCTGTGAATAATGGAGGTGGCACAGAATCACCTGGAGAGTTTTCAGTAGATGATGGTCAAAGAAATTCCAAAGAGGTAAGAGATACACAAGGAAAGGGAAAGCAAAGGAGATAGGTATAAAAATATTTTACTGTTAACTAAAAAACCCTCAAATATGTATCTAGCATATTCATTAAAATGTCTTCAAGAATTTGTTTGCAATTATTTACCAACCAGATGCCATATTCCTGAAAGATTTTAAGAAAACAAAACACCTGTAAGAAAGAGTTAGAGAAATGGAATAAAATGTGGATTTTCTTTGTAAACAGTCAATACAGAAAAATAATGTGATATGGCTCAGTTATGTATGAGCATTCACTGATTCGAATATTAATATGTAAAGTTGAAAATTTTCTTAAACAGCAAGTTCACAAAAACTGATATTCATCAATTATATAAACATTTACTAAATGAGTTACCTTCTTAGGATCTTTATTAACTCATTGTTTGCTACTGTAGCAAAGTGCCTGAAACAAAATACCTCCATAAAGAAAAGAGGTTTATTTTGGTTCGTGCTTCTAGTGGTCCTAGTTGAAGGGGCCACATCTTGTGGTGGCCTTGCTTCCAGAGTCATGTACAGGCTATCAAATGACAAGAAGTAGGGAACGCGGGTTTCCGTCATACTCTCTCCATCGCTATATGTGTTCCCAAGCCTCTATCTCTAAACACCATAGTCTGAATAAGAGTCATTCTTATGAAAGGCACAGAATATAGCATCTTCTTTACTCCTCTTCCACATATGAATTACAGTAAAATAAAGATCACTGAAACCAACAGACTCAGGAAAATCTCTACAAACAAGACATACCTTTTCTCTAAATTACCCTCGGAATGCCTCACAATGGGGACTAAACTCCACCTTCAGTATCAGAGGGGATAAACCGTATTCAAATCATAGCAGAGTAAAAATTAAGGGTTCAAATATATGCTGCCTTAAAATTTCAGATTGATTAAATCCGAGCACTTTAATTCATGGAACATTTTTTACTTACTTCTTTATGATTCTGATGACACTTTAATTTTAGATTTTCTTGCCAGGAAATAATTTAAAATGGGAAGGACTATCAGACACATATTATTGAAACACATTGGATCAAATAAAATAGTATTCTACTAAATTACTAAGGAAGCTAATGCATTTAATATTAGTTGAAAATGTAGAGGAGTAAAATATATATATATTTTCTGGCTATTTTAGGTTTTCTAGTTTGGACCCTATAATTAGGCTGGCGAAAGGTAGAATACCAAAGAAAGACAGAAGTATTTCAAAACTTATGCATTATGCATCAAGTGGGAGGATCCCATGACAAAATTTCCAAAACAACAGTTTGGTCTTCCCCACCATGCTAAGCTACAATACTGGAAAAGAGTTTTGAGACCTTCCAGTGACAAAGGCAAATGTTAGAATGATGACCAGGAAAACTGGGTTGCTTACTTTTGTTATACAGGTCCCTTCCTTTTTTCCTTCCTTCTAGTCACCCTAGTTGGTAAGAAGAATTATCTCATTTTGGCTTAAATTTGCTTTTTCCAAATGACTAATGATATTAGCTTCATGTGTTTCATGTGTTTTTGCTTTTCTGGTTATTTTTAGAACATCCTTTTCCTTCTTAATTGGGCTGTTTGTCTCTTTGCGGTCGGGATGGAAGCCTACATTCCTTCTGGTGTGTGAGTATTGAAGTAGTTTATGTTTTAGCTTTTGTTTAGTGTTTGGATTATTATTTCCTTCAATGCAGTAGGAGTGAGGTGAGTGACAGATAAGGGGGGTTAGTTAGAGGAAAAAGAGAAAAAAACCTTTGCTAGTAATTGCAGATTGGGTCTGTGATAAGCTACTGTTTCAACATTTAAGCATGCCTCTTGAACTCCGCCTTAGACTTCACATCCTGCTTAAACCCTATTAATATTTTCCAGAACTTTCACAAAGTTGATTCTAACAATTTTTGCCTAATTTACCTAGTTCCTGTGAATAGTCAGGTCCTTGGAGTCACCTAGTCTAGCATTTTCATAGACATCATCTGTTTCATTGTCTATGAATCATAAACTTCTGCCCAATTGTCTTCTCCAAATACCTTCTAGTAACTGAACTCTAAGACTGCAGCTTCCACTTCTGTCTGTAGAGATCGGGAATCTGCCTTTACTGGGAAGGTAAAGACTCCGCCTCCTCTTAGTGCCAACTACATATGGCAACTTTCTTCAGCTATAACAGGAGCTGAAATTTTGAAAGCACATATAAACCAAATGAAAAGTGAACATAAACTCTTTATTATTCTATACTCAAAATGAAGCAACCAATTTTTATTTTGAAATCCCATAGATTTCCTAATCAAATTGTCTTTATGAATAAACTGTACCCTAAATTTAGTCTCACACACACGCACACATACACAAAAAATACTGATATGCCAAAACAAAACAAAACAAAACAAAACCCTCAGGATAAAAGTCCTATCGTAACTCAGTAAAGTCCCAGAAATAGAAGCTTTGAACATTTTCATAATGACCCCAAACATGGAGAATATTGAGGCTTTTGAGAGGAATATAAACATTCTGTCTTTGACACGCTTCACCTGACATGCAGGGCAAGCATCCAGGGCACCCCGCAGTGCAGGTGATGAGATGCTGTACTGCAAGAAAGTTGTGGAATTGGGAGAGCGCAGTTTGTGAAAATTATTCATGGCCTGATAGCAGAAGAAATCTAAAGAGCAGAAATCCCTCGGCAGTAAGGATATAGTAACAATGAGAGTGAATCCAACCTGATTATAGGATGTACGCTCATTAAAAAGAAAGTTGAATAGGCAAATACTCAAGCTGTATATTGGAAGACAATGGGTAGGACTTTTTCAATTTCTAAATAATTCTTAACAAAAAAAAATCTTCTAAATTTCAAAGCTAGCCTGTAAATATCTGCATAGATATTTGGGTGAAAACAATGCAAAAATGGTTTTATTTTATTATGTACTATTGAATTTTATCTATGCGCTTGCACGTTTAGAAAATTGAAAAGGGGAACAATAGGATGAAAGTGATATCTGTGTCAATCTAGCAAGTGTGTCACTCTTCTTTCCCTCTGCTGATTTCTTCAGGAAAATAATGTACAGAGGTCGAAGGGAAGGTGACACTTGGTGACACAGAGATGCTAACACGTGTTTGGAGAATGTGAGGCACACGGAATCTTAGGACCACACCACAGATTGTGGAGGGAGTCGTGGATCTGTACACGAATTGTCTGCAACAGCAACCTACCAAAGTCCAAATCTGAGAAAATTGAGAAGGGAGAGAGGAAATAAATGGCAGAGCAAGGTATTAGCAAAGTGTTAGCTGAAGGTTATGCCAATGGCAGAATTTTTTTTTTATTTTCTCCATTTCTGAGCTTCACCCACGTACTTCGTAGAATCATTGGTACTTCAATATGAATTCATAGCACAATACTTTAAAAAAGTAGAATGATATGCTACAAATGGATAATAGTTCCTAGCATAGTTTTAAACAAGTCCAAAAAGTATGTCATCTGGACTGTACTAATTTTATATCAATCCCTGTAGTGATAATTATTAACATGATGAAAATGAACCTCAATACTGGAAGCATTGCTTTTATAAACAGGTGACATCCTGCGGTGGTTTGTGTGTGGCTTATCTGCCAAGGATTCATGTACTGGCAACTGGATTCCTGGTGAAGAGATACTAAGACATGATGGGAACTTTAAAAGCTAAAGCAAAGTGGTTACTGAGGGCACCACCTTCAAAAGAATTAACGTAGTTCTCATGGAACTCTAATTAGTTCTCACTAAAAATTTGTTATAAAAGAGGAAGACTGGCCTTTCTTTAAGCTCTGGTTTCCTGTCTCATCATGTGATCACTCTACTGTACTCTCACAACTGCCACTGTGTTGGCATCTTAAGGTTTATATCTGCGTGTCACCCCCAAAGCATCATGAGCTCAAAGTTGGGCTTTTGAAAGCATTAGAATGGAATATGGGTGGTGTAGCTGGCTTGCAGAAAAGGAGGGTCACTGGGGCATGGCCTGCAAGGGTTCATCTCTCTCCCCAGGTGCCCCCTAATCTCTCTGCTTCTCAGTGGCCACATCATGAGCAACTGCTTCTCCACTATGGCCCTCCACTGTGCTGTCCTGCCTTGGAGCCACTGGACTATGGTGCAAAGCTTCTATGAAGTGTGAGTCAAAATAAAGTCTTCCGCCTTTAAGTTGTGAGTTTCAGGTATTGTGTCTCGAGAAAGTGACCAAGATAAGCACAATGGTAAGATCCTTCTGAGAGCCAAGTAAGAGAGTGGTCCTGCCCTTGAACCTCTAAAGATGTGTGCTACATTAACCATTTTTCTTCATTAAGCACCCATCCTCAGGTATTTCAATATAGTAAAGGAAAACAGATTAATACACATTTCATTGCTACCCACATTATAAGAAAAAATGATATATGTTTTATCCAGATTCTGTGAACATTTAGACAATATTTACTAAATTCTAATCTAATTGGCCAGGAATAGTTTGCTGTCATTTGTTAAAAACAAATAATAAGTGACTTCAATATGCAACCAAATTTAAGAATAAGGTTATAGAATCAAATGTTTCTCTCCAAAACTTACTGATCGCAGTCCTAACCCCTAATATGAGGGTGTTAGGGAAAGAGAGTTTGGGAGCTAACCAATTCATGAGAACAGAACTCTTATGAAAGGGTTTATTAGCATTATAAAAAGGGCCCCACAAGCTCCTTTCCCTCTTCAGGCAGGTGAAGACACAGTGAAATGATGGCCAATTACAAAGAATGAAGCATGCCTCACCACCTCCAGAGAAAATAAGAAATAAAATTATATTGCTTATGAGCTCACAGTACTGATACTTTTGTTATAAGAGACTGAATTATTACAGACTAAAGGAATATCTACAATTATGAAGACAACCAATAATTGTAGGTATTAATAATCACGTTTAAATATTTTTAGAATATAGAGTATGTCTTTGTATATCATATATATCTTCACTACAGTAACATCATTTTCATTGTTTTCTTCAGTAGTAAGTGCTGAGGATGATGGGGAAATGTTATAGGAGGAAGTGAAATTTAACAAAGCCTTGATAGTCAAGAAAACTCCACTTGTAAATGGGAAAAAGAACATGGACATAAGCAAAATACACAGAAATGTTAGACCAAAAATATACCTGTGGGTATATGTTACCAACATGAAAATTAAAGCTAATGAACATATATTAGAAACTATAAATATTGAACCAAAATCAAGAGAACACTGAAAAGAACATATACATTGAGAAATTAACCTTCCTAGTCCCACATTTAGCCTGAACATCAAGGACTGGAGCTACCTATCCACCATTTACTCAAGTGTATTACTTTGCTGGAGCCACCATAATAAACACAATAGGCTGAGTGTTTCACCCAGAAATTCAGTGCAGAGGCAAGGCCAGAATTTACTCAGAGGTTCTGGAGGCCAGGATCCCGAGAACAGAGTGTTGGCCGTATCGGTTTCAATCTGTGCCCTCCCTCCTCCTTTGTAGATGGCCATCTTCTCTCATCGAATTCACGTGAGTTTTCCTTTGTTTATATGCATTATCTGTGTCCAAATTTCCTCCTTATATGAGGATACTGGTCAGACTGGATGCCCACCTGTAATCCCAGCACTCAAGGGGCTGAGGCAGGAAGTTTGCTGTGATTTGAGGCCAGCCTGGGCTCCGGAGTGAATTCTGTGACAACCTGAACTACAGAAAAAGAGCTTGTCTCAAAAAACAAACAAACAAAAAAGTCAAAAGATTCATTGCCTCTATTAGGGAAAATCTATCCAAACAAGTCCTGTTTTAATTTTTTTTTTTAATTTTAGTGGTGCATTTTATATTTATATATATATAGATACACATTAATCATAGAGAATTTGTACCCGTACATAATATATCTTGCTGCTTCTTTTTTTCGCATTCCCCTCCCCTCCCTTCAACCCCTCCTCCCCTCCTTATTTTAATATGATACCTTTTGAAAATTGACTGTATACTAGGTAAAGAGATCCCATTTTCCTCAGTGCTTCTAATATTCTTTTTCAAATAGGACATTGTTAATGACTTCATTATCTATCATCCATCCTCTCTGACCAATTTTCTTGGTGGGTAAGATTTCTGTAATCACAACTTTACAAGTAATCTTCATTGGAACTTAAAGTTTTGATTCAACTTACAGGAAACTCTTGGGGAAATATAGAGTTGTGCCACACAAAGTGCTTCATACCAGAAGGAAAGAACCAGTTTATTACTGACTGTGCAATCAGACTGCATGCTTGCGAGTAGTCAGTAAAGAGCAAACATAATTTCGGCAAAATTTCACATAAGTTTATATGAAAACATAGAAGTATCAGTTAAAATTGTATCACCTCCTTCAGAACAAGTACTTGCAGTTTGTGAAGTCTCTTATATACCTCATTAAAAAAAATCTTCAGCTAATTTATTTTAGAGGTTTATGTTTACAGTTCCAAAGGTCACAAGACCTGAGATCTTGTAGTGTGAAATCAAAAGATAGAACCCATTATTTTTTTCAAAGAACACCCTAATAAGGGGAAGGAACTTGCACAACTATTCAAAACATAATTTCACAATGTGTTATAGACTTGGAGTATCTATAAGAAATTAAATTATACTTTCTAAAATTAGAGAGTGGATCTATTTGGAAATAAATGAGAAAGGATAGAAGCACTTCTTTTTTAATTCTTTACATTCCTTATTTGTGTTGGGAATTGAACCCAGAGGTGTTTTAACACCGAAATATATCCCCAGGTACCTTTAAATTTTATTTTAAGATGTTGTAGCACTAAGTTGCCCAGAATGATCTAACTTTGCAATCTTCCTGCCTCAGTCTTTTTTGAGCCATTCTTTTTATATAGTGGTAATGGGATGTTGCTTTTAATTGGCAGAATAAGAAATAAAAAAAACTAATAATAAAATATAAGATATGCATATTTGAGGAGGAGGAGAGAGGTTAAGACAGATTATTTCCCTTCACATTATTTTAACAAATACTATTTGAATTCATGCAACTGAGATTAAAACATATTATTAAGATTGCAGTGAGGTGCTGGGGATTTAGCTCAGTGGTTAGAGTACTTGCCTTCCAAGCACAAGGACCTAAGTTTGATACCCAGTGCAAAAAAAAAAAAAATGCATTGAGATTTGGATAAAACTATATAGTTTGCATGTATATAGAAGTGGGATTGGATTACTTGGATAATAAAAGAATCCTAAGACTTCAAGGACATATTTATGCAGGACCTTGCTAGAGCAGAGAATACCATACAGCAGGAGAAAGAAAGCACAGAAGAGTCTCAGAAGCCTGGAAAACATTCAGGAATATCTCCCAAATGTTCTTTCTCTAATTATCAGTATTTATTTTGTCTCTGGAAAAGATCCATCAAAATATATTTTAAAAATCTTGGCTTGGAGAGATCTGCCACCCAAATTTAGCTGGAACTTTACTCTAAGGTAGCCAAATGAGACTTTCTGAACATCTATACCAGTTCTAAGTCACCAGTAAATAAGCTTGCCCCAGGGTTACAAGAAGATTTTCAACATTAAACAGTATTTTATAAATCATTCCTCAGTGGACTTGTTTTTATTCTAAATGCAAACATGTAGACTCACCAGGAGATAAACACGGGTCTGTTCTAATCCATCTGTAAAATAAATACATGTTATAAAACTATACAGTAAGAAGTAAGTGAAATACTTTTATTTTAATTTGAATCTACCTGTTTGAATTTGACTAATAACCTCGTGTATATATGAATTTTTAAAACATGTGTATACTGTCTAGTAAGGCATGACAGCCTCTTTTATTCTGCTACACTTGAATCAAAGAATCAGCACAACTTTGTTAAAGTTATGGTTCCCAATAAAACATTATAATATAATCCTTATGTAAATACATTTGACATTCCATTAATATTTGTAAGTTTGTCTTTTAGTGTCATCAATATCAAATTAGAGGCTAGGGATTTAACTCAGTGGTTAGAGTACCTGCCTAGCAAGCAAAAGGCCCTGAGTTCGATCCTCGGTACCCCCCAAAAAAATCAAATTTGTTATCATAGGACATTTAATTTTAAACACTTAGTTTTTAAGTAAGAATGAGAATTTAAAAATATTGATAGTTTTTCTATCTGCCTAACATGGCAGAAATAATTATGACCATGTTCAAATAGAATTTTATAAATTGTATTATGTAAAAAGTTCAATAGACATAAAATATTTAAATGTATTCCTATTTCTATTATAATTCTAAATTTGGGTAAAATTTCATTAATTAAATTGAATCAGTGGCTGTTGAACTCATGTGGTGAGAAAAAAATAATCAATATTTTACTTTCTTTTTCCTATACAGGAAGCTACTTCCTACCAGTTTGTTATCCCTCCTTTCTTTTGTCTGGATACTAGTTTTATGCATATTTATTGTGTATTGTCCACCTTACCAAATTCCAAATAAGGAACCATCTTAGATATTCTTACAGTGTAATTTCCCCATACAAGCACCAATTACTTCTCATCGAAGATGTAGAAGCATTTTTTAATACCTTACTTTCCAGAAAATAAAGGCATTTGTCTCTACCACTATTCACCAAGCAGATAAAGGCATGAAGCTGAAATGAGAAGGGAAAGGATAGCTTTCTATTAGATGGAAATGAGATGATGGATGCATTTATTCATAATCATTTTGGCAGTATTACTGCTATAGTTTCATTAATGCACAAACGCTGAAGGATGAAAGGTAAGAACCCTGCTGGATCAAAAAAATAGAGTAACATTTTTCTTTAAGCAGCATTGATTTCTTTGCATAACAGGGAGCGCTTACATGGCTAGCATTATCCCTAGTGGAACACTATTAACAATTGATAATATAAATTTGTTGAATTATAATTACTGCCAAGAATAAACATTTAAATATTTTAAAATATTTTTGATTAAAAATGTTACAGAACAATTTGACATGCAACTAAGATCAAGTAGACTTTGTATTTTATAACAAGATTTTATGATAGCAAACATTTCAAAGTTGCGTGATTACACTTTTTTGATCCACAATCAGCACAGTTAAAAATGTAACTCACGTTTTGACTTATCTGACACTTTTCTTCACGATGGATGCTTGCAAGTGATCACAAACTAATTAGATTGAGCCATATGAAATCGGTGATACTAAGCCATTCAAACCATCAGACATAATAATTTCTTACAGGTTAATGTAATAATTTGGTGTAAGAGAGCCTTTCTACTTTTAATACAAATTATTTTCCTGTGCTATTTTTCAAGGTAATTCCATTTAAAAAGAGACTGAGATTATTGAACATTATTTGCTTAAATATTAGATGTGTGAATGTATTTTTTACAGAATTAGTAAGCCTCTGGTCAGTTAGTATTTGGTTGTGAAAAGCAGCATGTAACACTGAAAAGTGTGCTTGCTTTGGCAGCACATATATTAAAAACACTGAAAAGTAACAAATTATTGTTTGAGACAGTTAAGTGACTACTAAACAGGAGATTTTAAAGTTTTAGTATCTCAAGAAACATCTTTCTTAAGATGCATGAGAGCTGGCTGGGTGAGGGAGTGAACTGCTATAATTTCAGCACACTGAGAGGCTGAGGCAAGAGGATCACACAGCTTAGGCAATTTAACAGCCTAGTGAGATTCTGTCTCAGAAATTACATTAAATTTTTTAAAGAAGGCTGGGGATATAACTCAGTTCAAGGCCCTGATTTTGATCCTTAGTACTGCAATAAAATATATACAGGGACTTATATTTGTTGAGTTACTAACATGTATAAATAAGGATAAATTCTACTAGCAAGATTTCATTTAATAGTTAGACATTTGATGGAATAAATATAACTATGCTTGACAGTTTAAAGATATACTATGAAGCTCAGAAAGTTTGTTTTGCTTGTCTAAGATCGTATTCACGGTCAGGTGGCAGACACCTGGTGTAAATTCATGAGCTTTGAATTCAAACCTGTCTAATACTCCAGAAATGACAGCTATACTTGTAATAGTTCTGGTACTTCTTATTCATTTTTTCTCTAATAACACCAGGAAAAAGGCTATCATGAAATCAGAAACAAAAATGGTAAATTAGATAGAGTCAGGACAAATGATGCTCCACTGGCTTTTAATAACTGAGTGAATGCTCTCCGGTTATAACCTGGATTGTGGTTTTGGAATTGGGTAGAGTACTTTATAGTACTCTCAACTGAAATATGAATAGAACACATATCTGCAACGTGAATTGAGATTTCTCAGTTATTTATTTATTTATGTTTGTTGCTGGGGATCGAACTCAGGACCTTCCTCTTGCTACACAAGCATGCTACCACTTAAGCTAAATCCCCAGCCCTTCTCATTTATTTTTTCTGAAAATTCTATCAGATACTGTGTTAATACACTCAAGTTCTATCCTTTGAGACCAAAATGTAACATAGAGCTAAATTAGCTTGGTAAAAGCTGAGAATCCGGAAAAGCATCTGGTTTCACAGGATCTTAACTAGAACTGAAATTTTTGCTCTGAAGAGGAAGCAGGGACAATATAGGAAAACTCAGCAGAGAGTGAAAGAAACCATTAGATCGAGGAATAGCAAGGATGCAAGTGGAGGCTGTGCTACGGCATTCTGAGTTTAGATAAATGGAGCATCTGGTATTCATCTTTGCAAAGGCTCAGGGGATGAGGTAAACATTCCCCTCTGGGTCCGGATTCATTCTTTTTACAGATATATTTGGTAGTATTTCCAGAGACTTGATTGTAACAGTACTATGTGGTGATTTCAAACTCAGAAGAAAAAGTACACCTCTTTATAAATATGAAATAGATTTTGCATCACATTTTTGATACCTCAGTATGCTCATATGAAGTAATAGCTTACATAGAACTGTCAAATTCAATATTAGATTGAGTTTCAATCAAATTTCGACATGAAACTCTTTGTGAAATAAAAGTCTACTTGTTTTTATATGTAGTCATATGTGCAGTATGAAAGCAAAATAATTGACAGTTTGAAGATTAATATTGTGATTTTATAGACTTAGAATAGGTCAATATCCCTTGAGTTCTCTAACATACAGTCAGTTATCAACATTGACAAGACACTGAAGAATATAGAAGGACCTTCACTCCTATCAAAAGTAAAATTAAAGATATATAGATTTGTAATTAAAATACATTTTATGATTAATATTAAATTTTATCAGAATTTCCTACATATTAGCTTGTAAAATAATAGTTCATACTTCTGTTTATGAGAAACTGAACTCAAAAGCTAAAATAATCTGCCACATTCAAACCAAATATAATTGATCATATCGGGACAGGGAGCTGTGATTTTTTTCAGTGTAAATTACCATTGCCTTCGAATTTCTTCCATACTGAAGGCATAAAAACACTCTGCTAATGATTCTAAGTGTAGGAGAATTTTTTTTATAATCTTTTTTTTAATAATCTTTGTAGGAGATTTTTAAAAGTAAGTGTCTTCAGCTATCGAATAAATACACACACAAAAAAATAAACCCAAACCTAGTACACTGAAATTCCATTCATTCGGTTAGAATAGCTGTTGTCAAGAATAGAAAAAAACAATTGTGGGAAAGGAAACTCCCATTCTCTGTGGTGGGAATGTAAGTTGGTATAGTTACTATTGAAATGGGTAGGGAGCTTCTGTAAAAAACTAAAAATAGATACACCAGTTGACCCAAGTCTAATATTCCTTGGTGTATTTCCTAAAGAGTTAAAGATGGCATACTATACTACAATGATATATGAATACTCATCGTGTTGTAATTCAAAAAGAATGAGCTGTGGAAACAGCCTAGGTGCCCATCAACGGACGTATGGATAAGAAATGTGGTATTAGACACAGTGGAGTATTATTTAGTTACAAAGAATAAAAACATGACTTTCACAGGAAAATGGATGAAACTGGAGACTATTGTGTTAAGTGAAATGAGCCAGTTTCAGAAAGTCAAATATCACATGTTTTCTGTTATAAAAGCAATCGAAATGTAAATTTAAAAAAATAATAGTAAACAAGTAAGTAAATGAAGAATAGATGACAGGGAACTAGAAGTATGTTGTCAAAGATTAAGAATGTAATCAGGAAGAAGAGGAAAAGAAAGAGAGATGTAATTGGGATGAAAATAATCAGAATATGCATGTAATGATATACTAAAAAGAAATACTAAATTTGAAATTAAATTTGATTAAAGTTACATATGTTTTTATCAGGATAAAATATAAATGCATGTATAAGAATATATGTTTATATATACAGAGAAATAAATGCATATATAGTTTCTATATATGTATTTATATGTATGCATGCATAGTAATATATGTATGTGTGCATAGTAATATAATCTTATAAAAAGATTTCTTTAAGAAGTTTTCATGAGGGAGATATCTTCAAAGATAAAACATCCATTCTAGAGTAGTTAATAGAATTCCTTAATAAACCTGGAAAATTATTACGGGATAAATTAAGCATCATATATACATTACCTGTTTATGTTCTTGAACTGTTTACTGGTGAAATTTATTGCTGTATCGCTAAAGTCAGGATTGAGTCTCATATGTTTATTAAAGGCTCATAATATTTTAATATTCACTTTATTCTTTTCCAAATGTAACAGATACCTAAGAAAATTACACACATGTATAACTATGTATTTATCAACATTACTTATCTATTTGTATAATTATACCTTGGATAGCATAGTTGCATGTGTATATTTATGACTGATACAGAGATCATTATGTAGTTTTAGGACAATAAAAAATAAATACCCGCTTTAAGGAAAAATCATTTAAATATCCAAAAGCCTCATGTTTATTAATAATCCTTTGACTTTTAAAGGTGAGATAATGCAG
>PVJO010024582.1:0-24134 GCA_004026905.1 Hystrix cristata | reverse complement strand
ACATCATCTACCTTCTGAATGTCTGTGTCCTAATCTCCCAGCATAAAAACCAATCATCTCCTAAAGACCCTGTCTCCAAATAGGACTACCTACATTCTGAAGTGCTAGGAGTGAGGAGGTCACCACACGGGTTTCAGGGAACACAGTCTTGCCGTTAATACTCACCCCGTGAAGCCACCAAGCCTTTGGCCTCTGCCACACAGGCTCACACTCTTGCCTCCTGTTTCTTGCCCATTATGCACTGCTCCTGTTGCTTCTGCTGCATCTCACTGTGGCAATAGCGTCACCCCCTCTGCAGCCCCACTGCCAAGGCCACTGTGCTGTGACACAGGAAGTCTCTGAGGACTCAGACTCCAGCCCTGCCGTGTCCACTGGGCGAAGTGGCTTTATCTTTTTGGACTGAGTTCCTTCATGTGCATAATGCAGATAAGGATGCCCGTCCCACAGTGTTGGTGTGAATCCGAGAGAGAAGAACATGGCACGGTGGGGAAAGAACTTGGCACAGGGCCTCGCACCCCGATGGCACCCACTAAGTGTGATCTACCTTTTTCTTCTTTCCCCAGCAGGGTTTTCTTTAGTCTCGGGGGCTATTCTTTCCCCGACTTTGGAACTGTCCTGTACTTTTGAACATCCTGGCCTTTTGTGACCCTAGTTTTTGAGGACCTCTGAGCGAGGAACCCGGGCCTGGGACACGGGACAGGCATTTCACAGAGGATGTGTCCACGTCTAAGTGCTGCTGCCCACCATCATCTCCACGTCGGGTTTAGCGGGACGCGCTCGGCTGAATCACAGGAACCCTTAAAATCAGACAATCTTCCTTGCAGGCCTGCGGGTTTGGGAGTCCTTGAGGGAGGCTGCCGGAACCGGTCCCCGCTGGGCACTGAAGGACCCCCGCCATGGTAATAGCCAACCTTAGAAGAGGTCTGATCTAGTCCCATGTACAGACGAGGCTCTGGCGCACACAGGGGTCACGCAGCCCGGCAGGGTCACACGGGCGGAAGTGGGCCCGGGTCAGGGTTCCGGTGCAGGGAATCTGCTTCCGGTCTGGGTCCTCCCGGGCCCGCCGCCCAGTCTGAGAAGAGCCGGACGCCAAGCGGCCGCTGCTGGTGTTGCCTGACGCTCCGGGCTGGCTTTCGAGGCGCCTTGGCTTGTGCTGGGCCCCGGGGGCTCGTGTTTGGAGCACGCTGCCGCTCCGCCCCGCCACCACGGAGAAGCGCCCGACGGGACAGAGCTGCGACTGTCCTCCCTGGGAGCCCGAGCGGCCTGGCGAGGTGGGGCCGCCCGCTCCCGGGCAACATGGCGGCGGCGCGGAGTCCCTCGCGGGGTGCACCCCGCTGCCGGGCTCGGCCTGAACCGGTGGGGCTTTGGCCGGCCCGCCCTTCCCCGAGGCCCCAGCCGCTGGCGTGCGCCTGCGCTCCGGGCCGCAGACTCAGCTGCTGGGCAGGGGCCTTGTGAGGCTCCGAGGGGCCTGGGGACGGGGCGGAGGTGGCGTCCCCGGGCTGGGGGGGTGGTGGCTGCTGGGCAGTGGCTGAGTGTTCTGCTCTGGTTTTATCATATTCAGACCTGTTCCTCGGCTCTGAGTCTCAGCCAATTAATTAGTTAATTAATTTGCAGTTCTGAGGATTGAACCCAGGGCCTTTGCACTGAGCTACGTCCCAATCCTTTTCAATGTTTTATTTTGAGACAGGGTCTCGGTAAGTTGCTAAATTGCCCAGGCTAGACTATAATTTGTGATCCTCTTGCCTCAGCCTCCCAGAGTATTAGGTTATAGGTGTGTGCCACCATATCCTGCTTTGATGCTGCCTCTGAATGCACCCAAGAGATTCAGTAAAGGCGACACCTAGCGATATTACAATATTTAGACCAGTATCTCAGCTGTTCACGCCTGTGACCACTAGGTGGCAGCAGTCCCCTATTATTTTTTTCTGTTCTATGAGAACACCAAATTACATAACAAAATAAGAGAATAACACTAGTTACTACATCGTATATCATTCTTCAGAGTAGTTCCTCAGAGTACAAGACATAGACAAAAAAGTCTTACAGGCTGAGGATTTAGCTCAGTGATTAGAGTGCTTGCCTTGTAAGCACAAGGGCCTGAGTTCGATCCCCGGCACCACCAAAAAAAAAAAAATCTTACAAAGTAGAAACAAACGGATAATAGCTCAAAACTTTCTTTTCAATAAACTAAGAAATTAGTAGTATAAATGAACAAATTAGCATATATATTAAAATTTTTTTTTTGGGTGCTGGGGTTCGAACTCAGGGCCTTGCACTTGCAAGGCAAGCACTCTAACCATTGAGCTAAATCCCCAGCCCCTTATATTAAAATATTTTTGAAAGAACAGAATAGGTAATTTGAGGAATTATTTGAACTTCCCCTTCCTATTTATCTTCTATTTTGCTCTTTATTTGCCTATATATTTTGGATTTCTCAGAAGAGAAAGTATGCACTATTTAAGCTTGTATGTCTGACTTATTTCACTTCATATGTTGTCATATTGCATCCATTTACCTACGAATGAGGTTCTCTGTTAACCCAGGACAGCTGTCTGGTTTTAGGGCCCTTTTGGAATCCTTTCTTCTGATGAGATCTTTTTCGCTAAAAAATAAAAAATTGAGACCGAATTTGCACACCATCCCATTCACTCTTTGAAGTACGCCGTTGAGTGCTTTTTAGTACATGCACAAGATCACAGTGCCACTCACCCCAGAGCATTTCCATTCTAATGCAAGCTCATCTGTAGGTCAGAGAGATGGTGAACAGTGGAGGGAGCAGAATTTTTCCTGTTGCTGAAATGGGTGCTGCTCCTGCTGCGCAGGGAGCTGGAGAGTCTGGGGTCACCCACCCCTCCAGAGCCAAGCTACTCACTTCCTACCCTTCCCGGGTCTAAGGCAGTGGCTGATGGAGGGGGAGGGGCAGAGCTCAAGGCGAAGTGCTTTCAGGGCCTCATCCTCCTTGGCACTTGCTCTTTCTTTACCCAGAGCACAGGGAACCAGGGAAGAGTCCCAGGAGGGCCGGGGGGAGCCTCTGGGGAGCATACATGCTCTGCTGTGCCATCAGCTTGGCCTGGAATTGGCCTGTTGACAGGGCTGACAGCATCATGGCGTGGTTCTGGTTTGGAAAATTATGTAGGTGTGAACCCAGTTGGAGACACACTCTTTTCTCCACTCTTGTCCTTGGCGCCCTCTACCACCTCTTCCCTCGGGCCTTGGAGGACCCCTCTGAGTTTCTGTCTCCACGGGAAAGGTTGAGCAGAGCCCGTTCAGAGGACCGGGTGAATGGCTGCTACACCCATTGCTTACTTGGGTCTGCACTGTCCTCAAAGTTCATGTGTTGAAGGCTTGGTTCCCAGCCTGTGGCTCTGCTGGGACGTGGTGGGTCCTTAGGGGCAAGGCCTCACTGGAGGAAGCTAGTCAGCAGAGATGTGTCCCTGAAGGGAGGGTTGTCTTTCCTCTCTCGTTCCCAATTACCAAGAGGAAAGCAGGTCTGCTGTACTGTGTGCTACCTGCCATGGTGTTCTGCCTTGTCACAGGCCCAAAAGCAACAGGGCCAGCTGACCATGGACAGAGACCTCTGTACCCTGAGCCACAATAAACCTTACTTCCTCATAAGTTGTTTATCTCAGGTGTTTTATTACAGTAGTGGAAAGCTGACTGACACACTCATTCATCAGAAAAGGCTTTAGGGAAGAGCCCAGTGGCTGTTCCACTCCTTGTGGGTCCCCAAGGATGCAGAGGGTGCGTCAAAGTTGTGTACCACCCCAAGAAAACGACACACATGGGCAGGTGCCGTCAGCACTCACTGTGTATTCCATGAGGGGATTCCAGCATTCCTTCAAAGTTTAGCGGGGCCATTAGTTCTGTCTGGTGGATGAAGGAGGAGGTGCCTGGCTAATTTTGTCACTTGTGGGCTAAGGCAACAAAAAGGTGATGGATATTTGTTACAGTTCGGACCTGGAATGTCTTCCAGAGCTCTTAGGTTGAAGGCTTTGTAAGCAGCCAATGGCAGTATGGGACTTGGTGGAAAGTCTGGGAGGTGTGGCCTGCTTGGAAGAAGCGTGTCAGTGGACTGTGCCCTTGAAGGGTATGGTGGGCACCCCCATTCTTTCTTCTTCCTGACCACCTTGAAGTGAGCAGCCTTCCTCCACCATGCCCTTCTGCTATGATGTTTCTGCTTCACGTTAGGCCCAGCAACAATGGAGCTAGGAGACCATGGACTGAAACCTGAAACCATGAACCAAAATAAATTTCCCTTTAACTTGTCTCTCTCAGGTGTTTTGTCCTAGCGACAGAAAGCTGACTGATGTAATGATTTCTATCTTTCTTTTTGTCTATATCCAGATGCTGTAGCCCCAAGTTGGAGGAGAGGAGACAAACCCTGGCTGGCTGAGCCTCTGAGGTGTGCAGCAGTGACTGTCCCTCGTCCTGACCAGCACCTGCAGCAGCCATGCAGGGTGCCCAGACATGTGACCGGACAGGGCTCCAGGCCCTTTCATCACGTCTCACTTGTTCCTCAGGGTTGGCCCAGAGCCCTAGAGGACAGTGCAGAGGAAGCACCCAGAAGCCCAGTCCTTCCCCACTTTGGACCTCTGAGAAGAAGCCTCTTCTGCGCCTGGGGAAGAAAGGGTGAGTGTCAGCTTTGGTCTTGATGGAAGGTTTGGATGGGACGGGGTGTCTGGCTGCAAGAGCCTGGGAAGCAACTTGCTCCTCTGAGAAGTCCTTAGAGGGTGGCTAGGGGACATTAATTCACCCGGGAGGCAAATGGGGACAAAAAAGGCTGTTTCCTGTTTGTTAGCAAGTAGATGGCAGCAGAGTATATTAGTCGCTTTCTTGTTGCTTGATACAGTGTGCAGCAGCTTGAAGGAGGAGAGGTTTAGTGGGCTCATGGTTTAGTCCACAGTCGGCCAGCTCCCTTATGCAGCCATGGTGCAAGGGCCTGGCAGAGGACGAGTACGCGTCGCATGACATCCAGGAGGCAGAAAGGAGGGAGGAATGGGAGGAAGGAATAAATCCCAAAGGCGCAGCCCAGCGACCCACCTCCAGCCATGCCCCACCTCCTAGCAGCACATTCAGATAAGAACTCACCAATGGATCAGCCTGCTGATGAGCATGGTGCCCTCTGAGCTTGTCAACTAGCAAACACCCTATCTGCCTCTGAACACATCAGACCTTAGAGAGAGAGTGAGCGAGCGAGCGAGCGAGCGTCAGAGAGATCATGAATTGAAGATGCTATGCAGCTGGCTCTCAAGATGGAGGAGGGAGCCGTGAACCGAGGACTGTGGACAGCTGGCAAGGACAGGAAACCGCTTCTCCTCCAGAGCCCTCAGAAGGACCCCAGCCCCACCAACCCCTTAACTTTAGGGCTTTTGACCTCCAGAACTGTTGGAGAGTAGAATTGCGTTGTTTTAGGCCACTAAGTCAGTGCTTATCTGTCACAGGAGCAATTGGAAGCTCGTTCCTCTCTTGCATCCTCCCTCCTTGGCCCCTCTTCTGACACCGTTTCCCTCCCGCAAGTCTCAGGTGAAACAGCTTCCTCCAGGAAGCCTCTCCCATCTCCCTGGCTACATATGCCTTGATTGCTTTCAAAGGACCACAGCACAATTGTAAAATTATTTGAATAGTTATGCTGCGACTGGCTAATGTTTGTCTTCCTGGTTCCAGTGTCGGTCCCAAGAGGTCACAGCCAGATTCTTGACAGATGTGTCTCTGGTACCACACATAGGACCTGGGCTCCCTGGGGGCTCAAAGAGTGCTTGCAAATTGCACAAATAAGCTGCCCTCATTCTGGGCCAGGGAATGGTGTGCCTGTGTGTGTATGCCTGTATATACAGGTGTATGTGTGTGTATATTGTGTGTGTGTGTGTGTGTGTGTGCGCGTGCGATCTGGAGAACTCTAACCATGTCTTCACTCCTTCTTGTGGGGAGTGGGGAGATGAACACAAACAGGTAGATTTAGATGGTGATAAAACAATTGGTTCACAGTGTCCATAATCAAATTCACAGAGACAGAAAGTTGGATGGGGGTTTCTAGGGCTGGGGGGAGGAATATAGGGAATTAGTGTTTAATGGGGAGGGGATTTCCATTTTGGAAGATGAAAAATTTTCTAAATGGATGGTGGTGTATGTACTTAATGACAAGACTGTATACTTAGAAATGGTTAAAATGATGTATTTTATTATATATAATATGTATGATGTGTATTATATATATCTCCACAAGTAAGAAAAAATTCTCTGTATCTAAAAAATGCCCCCCCAACCTACGATTCACATTAACACATTGAGAACTGTTCACTGAAAAGAATTTTTTTAAAATTTTATTTTAATGGTACATTTTAGATGTACATAGTGATAACATTCATCACAGGGGATTTGTACCTGTACATGATATATCTTGTTGCTTCTTTTTTCCCATTCTCCTCCCCTCTGAAAAGAAATTTAACTCACTTTCAGACTGTATTGGTTGGCATTCTCTAGTGGAATAGATTCAATATAAGATACATATATGATTATATAAGGGATTTACTCGGTAGGCTTACAGGATCAGAACTGGAAGTATTCCTGTGGCCTCTGCTGAATCAGAGATGGAAGAATCCCAAATGGCCACCTGCACCCTGGAGAGAAGAAGGAGCTAGTAGGATTTGAAGGCCAAAGGCCCGGACGCTCACTGTAGTCACTGGTGTGAGTCTGTGTCTGAGATCTGAACAGTCTGTGTTGGAAGGCTGAAGAGCCTGTGATGGAAACCTGAATGAACTGAAAACCATGGTCAGAAGGTAGTGGTTAAGACCAGCCTACAAGCTTATTGGTTAGTACCACCAAGGCTACAAGCCTATTGGTTGGTGCCGCCCACATCGGAATGGGTCTTCCCTTCTCATTTTGCTGGCCTACCTGTCAGTCATCCACAGACACACCCAGAATTTACCCATCTGCTAGGCGGTTATTACTCACATCAAGCTGACAGATCACAGCTAACCATTACACAACTGGGTAAAGTGAAAAATGCTCCAGTCAGTTGAAAATTAAGAACCAAGATGTTGTTAGTCAGGGCAGACTTGGATTCCACATTTTGGTGGGGACTATGATCCTTACAAGAAGACATTTCCAGGGAAGTGTAGCTGGGGAGCTGGCCCTCCAGTGTAGGTTGGAGCAAAGTGGGTAGAAGGCTGCTGAAGGGAACGGGGGCCTCTGGGTCCAGGGAAGGGTCCCTTGGGCTCCCTTTCGGCTTGAGCGTACTAGGGCTTCCCATGGGCAGCAGATTCTAGTGCTGCTGTCACTTAGATCTTACATGTCCACCAAAGGCACTGATTGGGTGTGGACCCCAGGGAATCATTAGTGGGAGGAGGTGGCCCTTTTAAGAGGCAGGGCCTGGAGGAGGCCTTTAGGCTGTGTGTGTGGGGTGCTCCCAAAGGGATAGTGGGACCTGGTGCTGTCTTTGCTTCTTGGCCACCAGTGGCCTAAAGGCAATGGGTTGACTCTGCATGGACTGGAACCTCTAAACTGTGAGCCAAATCCCCCCCACCCCCTGCCACACCAATGGGTACTGGAGTGCAGGTTACTGCAGAGCGAACGTGGGACTTTTGCACTGAACTACATCCCCAGCCCTTTTCTAGTTTTTATTTTGGTCCCACTAAGTTGCTCAGGCTGGGCTCAAATTTGTGATCCTCCTGCCTCAGCCTCCCAGAGTACTGGGATTACAGGTGTGTGCCACTGCAGCCTGCTAATGTTTCTCTTTAGAAGCTGGTTATCTCCGATATTTTATCAGAGCGACAGAGATCCTGGCCTGGCAGAACCCTGGAGAGTCCTTTGGGAAGGTAGCCCAACTCAGCCTGAGGGAGGAGGGGAGGAGCGAGGAGCCGGGTCTGGCCGTGAGCCCAGCAGCTGGGCCCAGGAGCAGGAGTACTTCCCACAGCCACCAGGTGTCGCTCTGGGTCCATGGAAAGTAAGTCCGCAGCTCCTGCGTGCAGTTTCTGGGACCTCCCTTGGTGGGAAGGCAGCTCTCTGCCCTCTGCGGGGCTGGGTGAAGTGGCTGAGCGTCACCTTGGCCCCACTTCAGCTGGTGACCTGGGCAGCTGGCCCTGTGCCCGTGTTCCAGTTCCAACTGCCGGGATTTGGGGGGGTTTTGGAAGGAAGGGGGACATTCTAGAGCTAAACCATAACAGTAGGCTCTGGTAGATAACTTTGCCTAGCCGTAGGTAATGTAGGAGTTCTAGGCATATTTCCGGTAGGCTAGGCTAAGCTGTGGGGCTCCGTAGGTGAGGTGTATTAAATGTGTTTTGACCTCCAGTGTTTTCCACTTAACAGTGGGTCTATCAGGAGGTAACTCCATCGTAAGTTGAGAAGTGTCTGCTTAATAATGAGCATATATCACCACAACCCATGTTGGAACCTTTCCACTGTCCCCCAAAGCAACCACATGTCCTTGAACCTTTTAATTCCTTCTCTGCGCTCATTCCCCCAGCCCTAGACAACTACTAATCTACTTTCTGTCTCTATAGATTTGCTTCTACTAGACATTTCATAATAATGGGATATGATGTGGCTTTTTGTGTCTGGTTTCTTTCTTGAGCATAGTATTTTCAAGCTTCATTCATGATGCATGTATCAGAACTCCATTCCTTCTTATGGCTGAGTAATAGTCCTTTGCACAGATACACCACCTATACTTGGGTTGTTTCTACCCTTTGCTGTGACCGTGCCATGCTTGTCGAAGGTGACCCTGGGGTGCCTGGCCAGCACGTTTAGGCTCACCCACTCCCTGGTACAGCCCCTGTGCTGCATGTCACTGCATTTGCAAACCACTTCTCCATGCGCCTTGGGTGACAGGCTGTGTGGAAGGGCAGGAAGGGTGCATCTCCCTCCCCATTCCTCCCTTTTCTCTCTGCTTCCTGGTCTCCATGATGTGAGCAGCTCTCCTCCTCCAGACCCCTCCACCATGCATCCTGCCGTGTATCTTTCAGGAAGATCTATTGCTTATACCTTTCACAATACTTAACTCCATGGCCCAAGGGACACTTTTTCTTCCCTTGGCCTCCTGTCAGCTTGTCCCAGGACTCCCCGGGAAATAAGTCTGCTGTGCAAACCATGCTTGACCCCTTCCTGGCTCTGCGTGCCCCCAGCCCTCTCATCAGCCCCTTACTTCGTCATAAGCGGGATGCTTGCAGCTGCAGCAGTGCCTTCAGCAATGAAGATAGCAGTCAAGTGTTGTAAACCAAGATGCCTGGCCGGCCTTTTCCCCTGGCACCAGTAGCCGCTGGGGTTCCAGGTAGTGCGGGCTCATGCAGCCATAGTTAGAGCAGGAGGAAGGGGCAGCATCCTTGCTGATTGTCCGTCTTATTCTGTTTTCTGTATCAAAATGCCTGAGACCAGATACTTAATAAAAAAATACAAAGTTGTTTAGTTTATGGCTCTGGAGCGTTCCCTCCACCTTTCCTTCCTCCCTCACTCTTCCTCCTGCCTCCCTTCTTCCTGTCTCTGGCCTTTGTCCCTGCCTGTTGCCTGTCAGAGTCTAGGACACGTCACAGATGAAACCCAGGGCCTGCTCCGCAGGAGCTTACGGTTTGGTGGGTTGGACAAGCTCACAGCAGCTAACTATGGATTGTGAGTGTGGGGTTGGAGAAATTGCCACAGAAGCAGCTTGAAGAGGCCAGGACCTGAGCTGGGCAGGAGGGAGCTCTGAGGGTCCCTCTAGGAGGTGACTCTTCTCCTGCATTTTTTTTTTTTTTTTTTGGTACTGGGGATTGAACCCATGAACCTAGGGCTTCTGCACTGAGTTACATCCCCAGTCCTTTTTTATTTTTGTTAATTTTTATCTTGAGACAGCATCTCACTAACTCATAAAGTTGTCCTGGCTGGGCTCAAACTTGCAACCCTCCTGCCTCAGCCTCCCAGAGCTGAATCTTAAAATGGGGTAGCCAGGTGCAGAGGACAGGAAGGACGTGCTATGTGGATGGCCTGGCCTGTGGAGTGTGGCAGGACCTGGCCCTGGGTTCAGTCCTTAGTGCAGAAGACAATTCAGCTTGTGACAGTGGCCCTTCCTCCTGTCATTCGCCTCCTGTGGCTTGTGGCAGAGTGAGAGTCGCAGTTTTGTGTCTAGAGGTGCCAGTCAAGGGTCTGGGCATCTCTGTTGTGAACAGACAGCGACAGGCAGAGAAGCCGCTGACACCGTCCTCCCTGGGAGTGTCCTTGGGTCTTGTTCCCTGATTCCTCGTGGGATGTGACATCCGGCTGGGCACATGAGAGGCAGCATCTGACGCTGTCAGCGGGACAGTTGCCTGGCTGCTGTGCTCCTGGTGGTGCCTGCCAACGCCGATGACACGTGAGTCCCGGCTGTGACATTGATCCTTCTCCCGTCAAGAAGGGAGACAGGAGCTCGGCATCACGGCGACATCTTTCCTTTTGTGAGAAGTGACAGGGCTGTGGCGTTTTATGCCAGACTAATTTTAGTTTAATTTTCAGCAGCCAGGAAGAGGAAAAGCAAAATTCTGTAAGAAGCTTATTGGGGAGCCACTAAGTCATTAACAGATTGGATTAAAGAAAGAACAAGTTTCTTTCTCTCATCTTTTTCTTTTCCTTTTCCTTTTCTTTTCTCCTTCTTTTAAAAAAATAAAAAAATTTTTTTTCTTCTGTACTGGGGCTTGAACCCAGCACCTTTGCATTGAGCTATATTCCCTAGTACCTCCTCCCAGTTTTTTTTTTTTTTTTTTTTTGTACCTGGGATTGAACTCGGGGCCTTGTGCTTTCGAGGCAAGCACTCTAACCACTGACCTAATAATCCCCAGCTGGCTCACAGCTTGTTATGTTGATGAATATACCTTCTTTGTCTAAGGCCTCCACCCCCATCCTCTTGGATCTCATTATGTCCCTACCGAGAATCCTAGAACTGATGTCAAAGAGGTTTTTTAAAGCAGGGTAAGCAAGGGGTGATGAGATGGGGGAGGTGGAGGAAAGCTGGCCTGTAAATAAACCTTGTTCCTGTCTCCTAATCTGGGGCACAGCAGAATGCGGGCCTTAAGAGAAGGCCAAACCCCATGCTCCAGGGGCCTGGGGTCTGGGGGCCCCTGGTTCCCTAGTGCTTCCCGGCTGCCTGGTTTCTGCTAATCCATCTGCCCGCTCTCTGCTAATCCATCTGCCCCATGCAGCCGAGTGCAGAGATCTGCAGCCATGCACACTGCGCCGGGGTCAGCTTCCAGATGCTCTGTCGATGACTTTGATCCGTGAACAAATCTGTTACAAGCCAGTTAAACCTCTAGCGAGGTGGGGTGATTTAGTGTTTGGAAAGTGGTAGACTCACTGGGCAGCGTAGGGGCGCTGAGGCTTCTCTGCCTCAGGTGGAGGGCACCCAGGGGTGGCTGGGTTAATTAGAGTTTGCTTCTGCTGCAGTCTGGGGTGGGTGGGGTGCGCGTGTTAAACCACCCCTCATTTTGGTTTCCTGGCCGCATCCCCAGCCTGGCATCCTTCACCAGGATCTGAGCCATGGAGGTGGCTGGCAGCATCTTGCTTGATTATCAGGCAAGGCTCTGGATGTAGGCACACCCACTCACACCTACTCACACGTACATCTGTGTGCACCTGGTGTGCACAGAGAGCAGGGGTGTAGAGCGAGTAACACCCAGTCCCTGGATGTGAAGACTTCACCTCCAGAGAGCTCTTGGGATCCCCCCACGGAGTCGCCTGGGATGTGAGGGCTTTCTTGGGGCAGGCGAGGCCGGGGCAGCTGGGGAGTCGCCGGCCCTTTGGCAGTCCTTGCCCAGGGTGGTGGGAGTTGGAGCTCCTTCACCCTCAGCTGGGCGATTACGGGTGTGAGTGAGTCCTAGGTGTACTGTTACAGCAGCAGCTAAACCTTTGTGTGTGTTTCAGAGGCACGGACCTCCAAACCATGACGACAGTGCTCACCTGAGATGCTGGCAGAATGATCCGCTTCCTGCAGGTTTTTCTGGCAGTGGCTTTCTTCCAAGGACTTTTATTCTCAGTGCCATAAACCTCTTTGCCATGCGGAAAGAGAGGTTGTCAAAAGCCCTTTTATCTGCGGAGCTGAAAGCCTTGCAGCTATCTTTATTATTAGGGTCCAGAGAGTGTCCATGATCATGGGTAAGAAATAAAACCATGGCCGTTCTGCTCCTGCTGGAGTGTCCAGAATTTGTGCCTTGCAGCTTGGCCTGAGGCCAGTGAAGAGGCAGCCAGATTGGGCTCAAATGTCAGCTCTGCTGCCCACAGTTCGTGTGATGTGGGGTAGGGGACCTTTCTGAGCTCAGTTTCTCCATCTCTAAAGTGAGAAGGATGATGTCCCTGTGAAAGGGCCATTGGGAGCTAAGAGTGGTGATGTGTTTGAGGCACACAGCTCTGCCCTCAGGAGCAGGGACAATTGTCTCCAATTTTGTGTGTGACCTGATTCAGGGCTCTTGGAGTTCTTTAATGCAAAATGCTTATAATCAGCTTTATTGAGGTATAACATAGGTATAAATCAAATGCACCTATTATAAGTATACAATTTGATGAGATTTGATGAATAACTGCACTCGGATTACTAGTACCCCAATAAAAATATAGAACATTTTTGTTACCTGCAAAAGTTCCCTCCTGCCTCTTTGCAGACTGTATTAGTTTGTGAATAGCTGCTATAACAAAGTACCACAAATAGAGGGGCTAAAACAACAGGAATTTATTGTCTTGGTTTTGGAGGCTGCAAGTCTGAGATGAAGGCATTGGCAAAGTTGGTTCCTTTGGAGGGCTGGAGGCGGGGGTGTGTCCAGGCTTCTGTCCTTGGCTTATGGATGGCTGTCTTCTTACTTCTTTATTTTCTTCCTTCCAAGCATGTGTCTGTGTCCAGAGTTTCCATTTTTATAAGGATGATGGTTATATTGGGTTAGGATCTACCCTACTGCTCCTATTTTAACTTGATGTCTTGTACAGACTCTATCTCCAAATAAGGTCCCATCTGAGGTTTCAGAGGTTAGGATTTCAACATCTGAAGTTTTAGTAGACAGTTTGATTTATAATGTAATCAATACCCCACTCCCCACTCCACACAATCATTGACTGGCTGACACCTCTGATTGGTTCTCCTGTTCTGGAATTTCATATAAATGGGGTCACAGTCTATGCTTTTCTGTGGCTGGCATCTTGCTCAGAGTGCTCAGAGATCCATTCATGTTGTTAAAGGTGTTACAAGGTCATCCCTTGTATTGCAGCCTTGCATCCCATTGACTTAATTTGCCACGTTCTACTTGACAGCTCACCTATCTATGGATGTGTGGGTTGTTTCCTGGAGTCATTGTGACCATGATCCCAAGTGTAAGAAATAAGGAGCTGGTGGTGCAGCTCAGTGGTAGAGCATTTGCCTTGTACATGCAAGGTGTGCTGGGTTGGATCCCAGCACTGCCGATAAGATAGAATAGACTTGCATGAAAAGTGGAGAATAAAGTTGCATAAGAGGGTAAAAATATTTTACATTTATATTTGTATCCTCACAGGTACATATAAACATATTAATCTAAACCCCAAATCCCATACTTAGTTGTGTTACATATGAAGTGTGCACCACCACACCTGGCTTCTCTGTTTGAGTAGCTAGTCTCCAGTATTTGATTCTAGTCACAGAGGACGGACGGATGCACGAGTCAGTGGACGGCCCCGAATCGTCCTAGTGGAAGTGCTGTATCTGGAGGGCCTGGTGACCCACCTGCCTTCTTCCCCAGCTCTCTGCACAGGTTTGGTGCAAATACGCCCATGTGCATGCCTGGGCAGCTCCCAGCTCCCACAGCAGAGGAGTCGCAGTAGGCATCGAGCTGGCTATTGGGGCCCAAACAAGCTTTCCAGAAAGATAGCAGGCTCCAGAGAGTGAGAGTGGGGACAGGCAGGGCAAAGCAGACAGAGGGGCTCGGGTGCAGCCCTGCACAGGTTAGGGGGACCCTGTGTACTCAGAGCCGTCCTGGGGCCCTGCATTGTCCCTTCCAACAGAACGATGAGGAGAAAATGGTAAACTGCTCAGCATGGCTTGAGGTGATCCTTCTGCCTCAGCCTCTCAGTGTGCTGGGATTACAGGTGTGCACCAGCGTGCCGGGGACCCAGCGGCTTTCTTTAGGGGACATCTTAGCCCTGTGCAATTGGGCATCTTCTCTTCTCTCTGCCTCTCTGCTTTCTTTTTCTTTCTCTCTCCTCTTCTTTCTCTTTCTCTTCTCCCTACTCTCCTCTCTTCTCTCCTCCCCCAAGACAGGGGTTAGCGCTGCTTATGGAGATTCTGGCTTTCTTCATTTTGAAAAAATTTTTTGGTACGTGTTTGTAGTATATCATGTTTACTTTCCTTCCTGGAGTTGGTACATGTACATAACATACCTTAACCTTTTTCATCCCCTTTTCCTCTCCTCCCTCCCCACTCCCTACACCTCTTGATTCCCTTCCCTTTTGAGAAAGATCTGTCTGCTTCCTGTTACTATCTTTCATTTTGCTCTTTATTTAAAATTTGGGTTTTTCGTATGAGGGAAACCATGCAATATTTAAGTTGTGTATCTTATTTATTTCACTTAACATTATGGTCTCAAGGTGTATCCATTTTCCTGCAGACAACTCAAGTTTGTCCTTCTTTATGGCGGAGTAATACTTCATTGTGTATAAATACCACATTTTCTTTATCCATTCATCTGTTGATGGACATGTAGGCTGCATCCAAGATTTAGCTATTGTGAATTGTGCTGCTGTAAACACAGGTGAGCATGATCACTGTAATATGACATCTTTAACTCTTTCTGGAAGGTACCTAGAAGGGGAATAGCTGGGTCAAATGGAATTTCTAGTTTTTAGTTTTTGAGGAATCTCCATACTGATTTCCACAGTGATTATACTTTTTTTGAGGGGGTGCTGGGGATTGAACTCATGGCCTTGTGCTTGCTGGGCAAGCTCTCTACCACTGAGCTAAATCCCCAAATTCCCACAGTGATTATACTAGTTTACATTCCCACCAACAGTGTAGAAGGGTTCCTTTTTCCCTGCAGCCTCATCAGTGTTTGTGTTATCTGATTTCTTGAAGATGCCATTCTCTCTGGGGTAAAATGGAGTCTCAGTGTTTTAATTTGCGTTTCTCTAATGACCAGTGAGTCTTAACATTTCTTTGTGTATTTATTGGCCATTTGTACTTCTTCTTCTGAGAAGTGTCTGTTCATTTCACGTGCCCATTTTTGATTGGGTCTTTTATTTTGGGAGGTCTCATTTTTTTGAGTTCTTTATGTCTTCTAGATGTTAGTCCTTTGAGGAGTAGCTGGCAAAGATTTTTTCCCATTCATTAGGTTGTCTCTTCACTCTCTTGGTTGTTTCTTCTGCTGTGAAGAAGCTTTTTAATTTGACATGACCCCATTTGTTGATTCTTGGTGCTCTTTCCTGCGCAGCCAGGGCTCTGTTCAGAAACTCCTTGCCAATGCCTGCTCTCTTCTGTTCCTGTTTGAGGTGCGGTTTGCCATGTGCCTGGTTTTGGCCAGTGCAGGCAGAGTGGGAATTTTGCATGTTGCTTTTGGGCAGTGGCTTTAAGATCCCTGTTCATGTTGCTGGCTCTTTTCACAATAACCAGCAGTGGTTGACTTGATGGCTGCCCTATCACCTGCATCTTGGAATGGCTTTGATACAAGGCAGGGCCCCCAGCTGAGCCACACTGGGTGTGGAACAACAAAGAGAACAAATGCTTGTATCTTTCCACTGAGCTCTGGGATTGTTTGTTACTGCAGCATAACACAGCCTTCCCTGACCAATACATTCTACATGCAAGAATGACTTGCTCTTCTGCAAGGAAGAGTGAAGCATTCAGACATCTCTTTCAACACAGAACCAACCCAGGCTCCTGCCTGCAGGCACAAAGTGTGGTGTGGGCGTCTTTGAGCTGCCAAACTTCACGGAAAAGCTGCAAAATCTGCTTATGCTGGGAGCCTGTATGGCTGGCACTGCCATTCCTGGAATTTCCAGGAGACATCAGTTACCCAGAGCTGGAGAGTTTTTCCCCATTCCTTTGGCAGCTAATGGTTCTGTACCTCAACTCTGGCCAGCTCCTGGCTGAGACTGATGGGGTGCTCAGAGCACTTGGGGGGACGGGCTCTCTCTCACAGTGTTTCCCAGCTGATTGGGGCTCAGGAGAAGTGGTTCTTTTCCTGAGGAAATACACTTCAAGCCCAGCATTTAATTTTCCTTTCCTTGTTTTGCTGCCTCGACTGGTGTTTTAGGATTTTACTCTTGATTAACCTCCTTCTCCAAATCTTACCTTTTCTTTCTTTTTTTCCTCCTGGAGATGGTGTTTTGGGGGTCTCCGCCCAACCCTCTGAAGGTCAGGGGTGTAGAGAAAGGGACCAGCAAGGCCCCTTGACACCAGGCACCTCTGTCATCCTCGTTCCTCTTCTCTGGCACTCAGCCAGCTGTGAGGACATGGAGCTGGGAGGCTTGTGTCCTCACGGGGCCACAGTGGCCCTGAGGGGGCTTCTTACTACTGTGCACAAAGGCACCCTATGGGTGAGCCATGGTCCTGTCCTCATCACATGGTACATCTGCTGTCTGTGGAGCCCACTCCTCGGCCCATCTGATCAGAGTTGGGGGCCCTCATGAGTCCCTGCGGGGTAGTGTGGCTCCAGAGCAAGCAGAGAAGCGACACAGGCTTGGGCAGGAGATTGGAGAATTTGAGGGTCCAGAATGGTGGCCAGAGGGATGCGCAGGGAGTGGGACAGGGTGTGCAAGCAGGGCTGGAGTTGCCCCTCCTACAGCAGAAGGACAGGGGAGGGGGAAGAATGGACAACAAGGAGCTGGCCGATGGGGTGGGATGTGGCAGTGCACCTCATGTTTGGCTTTGCTGCTAATAGCTGGCATGTGGGGATTCACCTCCTTGATCCTTTTAAAAATATGTATTTTTATTAGTGCATATTACTTTTACACAATATTGGATTTCATTGTGGCATTTTCATGCATGCATGTGACATATTTTGATCATCTCCATCACCCCTATTACCTTCCCTTACACCCGCCCCACCTCTACCTCCCCCTTACTCCCTTCCTCTTGTCTAATAATAGTCCCCCTTCTGCTTTCTTGTCACTTTATTTTTAAATTCCACATATCAGGCAAAACATGAGATACTTTCTCCTTGATCCTTGTATGAAGAGATAATGACATTGACTGGACTCTATGTCAGGTGGTGGGATCTGTGGCTAAAGGCTTGGGTGTCAGCCAATGCATCACCAGGATGGCATTGTGGAGAAGGTGTTACTGGCTGAATGTCCACATCCCTCCTAGCCCAATGCATATGTTGCAGCCCAGTCCTGCGGTGCTGTGAGGATGTGGGGATCCTGGGAGAGGAGTACATCCTGAGGGCTGGGTTGAGGGCCCTTACAAAAGTGACTCCAGAGAGCTCCCCCCTCCCACCACAGGAGGACATAGTAAGGTGATTGCCATCTGTGAACCAGGAAGCATTTGGCACCAGGCATGGAATCTGCAGTACCTTGGCCTTGGACTTGCTAGACTCTAAGATTCTGAGATATAACTATTTGTAACCCATTCAGCTGTGGTTACAGCATTTTGTTACAGCTTCTGTGACCATTAATCATGTGTTAACTTGAATGGATTAAGAACTGCCTAGCAGATTACTAAAGCCTGGTTCTGGGTATGTCTATGGATGATTGACATATAGATCAGCCAATTGTTGGGGGAAGACCTGCCCTGGACACAAGTGGTACCAACCAATAGGAATGTAGCTTGGGTGGAATGAAAAGGGAAGGGAGAAGGAAGGATTCTCATTTTGAAGAGCTCCAATCTCCTTGAGTGGGCGTGTCTTTTGCGGCTGACTCCTTTGAACATCGGTCTCCAGGTCTCCAGTTTCTTCAGCTTGCTCTGCAGACTCATACCAGCGACTCTCAGGAGCTTCCAGGCCTTCAGCTTGGACCAGTGCTGCAGCCTTTGATCCCTCTTGTTTTGCAGCTTTTTTCTTGAACTGAGCAGCTCCAGGGTCCTCCAGATGTCCTGGGTGCAGATGGCCACTGTGATCTCTCCCACCCCTGACCCTGTAAGCTACCTAGTAAATCCCCTTGCATAATATTGTACGTGTTCTCTATCGCTTTTATTCCTCTGGCGAACCCTGACTAGGACAGCATCCTGGTGGACCATGACAGAAAGGGGTGTAGTGAAGTAGTGTTTGTGGACAGAAAGGACGCAGAGTAGGAGTCGCTGCCAGATTGGGGGTACCAGGGTGCAGAGCATTTTGATGTCAGGAACCCAGGTTCAGACCTGCGAGTTTAAGTCCGGTCCCAACATGCACTGCTGTGTGACCTTGGATGTGGTTCTTAACGTTTTGAGCTTCAGTCTCCTCACCTGTAGAATGGAGGATGAGACCTACAACTCAGCAGGGATAATTCGAGAATAAGATGAGATTAATAAATGAGGCATCTGGCACTCCAGCCTCTTCCACACCATGTGATGACTTTGGCCCTGCCTTGTCAGATGGTGGCCTCTGTGGGCTGTGGATGGTGGGTGACATCTGTGAGACAGCCAACTGAGAAGTCCTTTTATGCTGCTTGTCACATCCGTGTGCACATCTCACAGATCCCATCTCAGCCCCTCAAACATCTGGAGTGTGTCTGATAGAGGGCCAGGCGGATCGTGTCAGTCATGGCTTTCATTCTTGGAGAATGCTTTTAGAAGGAAGCCACCTTGTCTGCTGTTGCACTTCACTCAATTATTTATTAGGTGGTGGGGATGGAACCCAGGACCTCGTGGATGCTAAGCACAAGCTCTACCACTGAGCTATACTCCCAGCCTGCTGTTGCATTTAAAAATGCAGACTTGCTCATTCATAAAAACGCTATGTGACTTGTTTACAGGCTACCAGGTACTTCCCTTGAATCCTTAGCGTCGGCAAGGGTGTTCTGTGATCTTCTTTCATAGATGAAGAGTTAACCTTGGGAATGCGACCCCTGAGGACATAGAGCAGTAAGCAGTCATCACCATACACAGCCTTTTCTTTGCTGTGTTGCTATGATTTAGATCTAGATGTCCCTACAAAGTCTCCTGTGTTCAGACGCAGGATTTTTGAAGGTGACTGGATCATGGGAGGGCTGTGCTTGGCAGTGGGTTCATCCACTGAAGACTTTAGAGCTGAATGTGCTGTTGGGAGGAGGGGCCTGGTTGGCAGAGGTGGTCACTGGGGTGTGACCTGGGAGGGCGTGGCTCCCCCCAGCTCCTCCCTTCTCTCTTTAGTTCCTGGCCGCCATGACATGAGCAGCTGTCCTCCTCCGGACCCTTCCACCATTACCTTTCTGCCTTAGCCCAGCAACTATGGACTGAATCCTCTAAGCCAAAATAAACCTCTTCTCCTTTTAACTGTGGGTGACTAAGTTAAGGAAAGTAACTAAGACGTCCTCACTGCCTGGCTACCCCTTTCTCCATCACCATTTAAAAACAATTTTTTTGCAGTACTAGAAATTGAATCCAGAGCTTTTGCACCGCAATATACCTAGTCTTCCTTTCTTATTTGTATTTGTTTAGAGACAGAGTCTCCTTAAATTGTTACTTTTCCTAGGCTGGGCTCAAATTTGTGATCCTCCTGCCTCAGCCTCCCACAGGGTGGGATTACAGGTGTGTGCCACCACATCTGGCTTCAGGCTACTTTTAAGCATGCGTTCTTCTCACCTTTTCTTCCCAGTTCAGCTCAAGCCCCTTCTCTTTGGGGAGCCTTAAGGTCCCAAGTATCCAAACCCCAGGGGTTTCTTTCATCTCTAGGCCGCGTAGTCTCACGGTCAGGGCCGGTTCATCCTGACTCTTGGTGCCCTGTCTTGGACCTCCCTTCTTCCCTGCAGATTTCGCAGTGGGCTGCTGGCTTCTGATGCTCTTAGGTGCATCACGGCAGTGCTGATGCTGCTGAATCTGCGGGACAGGTGTTGGGGGGTCCAGACCCTTCCTCCTCTGCCTCCTGGACTTTTTCTCTTTTCTTTCCCTTCCTCTTCAGAGCTCACTGGAGACCACAGAGGTGGGAGTGAATTAGCCTCCTTTCCTCCCACCGCGAGTCTGGCTTCTGATCTGCCCTCGTCCCCTCGCCCCCAGCATCGGGGCCACTGCTTGTGTGGTTTGTGCATTTATGGTGCCATGCAGTTGTAGGCAAGCGGTGACCCCTTCGGGTCTGATCAGACTCTGCATCCTCAGCACTCCTGGACACGGGCCGTGTGGGCTGGGCCAGCTGGGGCTCCCAGGGAACATCTGGACAGTGCTCCCTTATCCCAGAATCCCACCCGCCTGCCTGCCCCAGCCCCTGCCTCTCTCCATGGTAGGCAGGTTTGTTTAAACAGCAGCATGTTAATGGCTGTGAAGTGCTTTGCTCTGTAGGATGTAAAAGCACCTCACTCAATTTGTATAAATGCTCTTAACCTCTGCCAAAGATTTCCTCTTGGACTGCACATCACGGAGATGGAGTTTCATGGCCCCAGCACAAGGGAAACGATTTCTCTCCATTTAAAGGCTGTGATAATGGTTTATGAGGGTGCCCTTCACGTGCTAAGATATTAAAATGATGATAAATCAAAGTGCAGCTTGGTGGATGAGCTGCAGTCTCATCAACATTTGGAGAATCCCTTGGCGATTTCTGGGTGAATTGCCCTTGATCCTTCCTGCTCCTTTGTACTTAGGTGCCTAGTGAGAATTCAGAGCAGGACAGAGAGGGTGGGCGGTGCAGGGGGAAAAGGAAGTCCTGCCATTTTGGTTTCTCTGGCCAGGTTGGGACCTGTGGCAGGAGCAGCACACAGGAGAGGTTGTTGGTGCCTGAGTCTAAGGAGCATGTGGAACAGGGGTGAAGGGCCGGTGAGGGACTGACACACTCATGTCTCCATCCCCACACACTTTGACTTGGACCATATGTTTAAGGAGGCTGAGAATGAAGTGTACTGTCAAGAACATAAGCACTTCCAGGGAAACCAGTGGATCCATTTTGGAACCTACAGCAGGAGAAGGGATGGAAAACTGTTTGCAAACAGTTTTTTCTGTTTTGGTACTGGGGATCAAACCCAGGACCTTTGCACTGATCTGCATCCCCAGCTATTTTTCTTTTACATTTTGAGAAAGGTCTTGCTAAGTTGCCCGGGCTGTCCCTGAACTCTCTACTTCTCCCAGGAGAACAAGGACCAGGGTCTGACATCACACTTGGTGGCTTTGGGACATTCAGCCTTCTCATGAGAATTCACAGCTTCTTAACTGAACCAATTTAACTGGACCCTTGGTGGCTTGGCCTGCTGGGCATGTGGTATGGACAGGGCTGGACCAGAGCAGCCTCATGGAGGGTTCTTAGATGCCAGGCCAGTGGCAGAAGGGAACATCTAGGCTATCTAGGCCTGTCATTTGGCAGGGGAACGGGATACATCACTTGCAGTGGTTAATCTTGACTATCAGCTTGATTGGCTTGAGGGATGTGTTGGAGATTAGTAAAGGACAGTTTCAAGTGTGTCTAAGTTGGTCACTGGATCCGTGACCTTGGGGACTGGTCCCTAGACCTTTCCTCTCTGGGATCTTTCCCTTCCCTCTGCTTCCTGGATGCCATGAATTGAATAGCTTTCCTCTATCACATCCTTCTGCCATGACTCTGCCTTGGGACCAGCCAACCATGGAATGATATGTCTGAAACCATGAGCCCAATTAAACCCTTGTCCCTTCAAGTCATGGGTGTCAGGTATTGTGTCTCAGTGATGGGAAAGCTGACTAATAACCACTGAAGCAAGAGACCAAGTGAAGACTCCTGCCATGTGCTGAGTGTCTATGGCTGCTCAAAACCCATTTGTGCAACTCTTACCCCAGTGTAGTGGCATTTGAAGGCGGAGTGTTTGGGAGGTTTTTGAGTTCCAATGCTAGGGCCCTTGTGAATGGGCTTTGTGCCTTTCTAAGAAGTGGCTGGTGACCTAATTCACCCTCTTCCTGCTATGTGAAGAAGATATGAGAAGTTGGCCACCTGCAACCTGGAAGAGGGCCCTCTGCAGAACTGGGCTCTACTGACACCTTGAGTGTGGACTTCTCACAGGAGGCCAGTGATTCCGGCCTCCTGAATCATGCAACATAAATCTCTGTTGTTTGTAAGCCACCAGCCTGTGGTATTGTTACTATCACAGCCATGCTGGCTCTCGCAGGTCCCCCGGGTGAGGTGGTGTGTACTGACCTCAGAGGAAGGAGAAGAAGGGAATTGACTTGGCTTTGGCAGGGGGAAGGTGTCAGTGGCTGGAAGAAGAGAAGGATGTCCTGGAACTGCAGAGTGGTGGTACAGGTGTAGTGAGCACAGACTTGGCCGTATCCATGGGAAGAGTTTTCCTGTCCTCTTTTCCTTGCCACCTCGGTTGTGACAGCTCTTGCTGTGGGTGACCTGTGGCTGTGGAGCCTTGAGTTCCCTCAGAGCTTTGGTGCCTTTCTCTTGGTTCAGCCTCAAGTCTGCTCTCTGGTTCCTCTCCTTATTTAGTTTTTTGGGACCATTTAATGCCATTGGTGACCTGTCAGAAAAAACTCTTTTCAGCGCCTGGGGTGAGAGTTTTGGCAAGAGGCAAATGGAGCATTTCGTGATGACATTAATGATCTTTCTGGTCCATTGTCCAGCCTCTCAGAACTGTGCACTCAACTTTGGGACTACTTAGTGTGACTTGGAATTATAGTGTGTGTCCCCCTGAATTCAGTGATTTGATTATCTACCACCATTCCCCTACTGTGTGGGCTTCTCTGCAGGGGGACCCAGGCTCCTTGAGGCACACAGAGGCTGCCCTGGGGAAGGTGTCAGGTGGGCATAGAAGAGATGGCTAACATAGGCCTTGCATGAGCTAGAGGCTGGGTGTGCTCACCTGTGAGTTGAGCAGGGAGAGCAATAATGCTTCCTGCATGCTTCTACTCCAGTTCATTTCTTCCTGTTTCCTGAGGCTCAGCCGGTGTTCTGCACACAGTGGTCCCGAGTGGAAGGTAGAGTGCTTGGTTCTTAGAGCCATGTGGAGACCTGTGAGCACACTGACTTGGTGCAGATGATACTCAGGCAGACGCTTCTGTTCCCTGTGCCCCTGGGAGCCTTCGTGTGGCGCCTCAATGTGCATTCGCAGCCAGGCACAGGAAAATGGAGCCAGGAGGGAGGCGCGAGATTGAAATCACAGCTTCGGGCAGAGTTCTCAGCAGTGAGAGAGCGGATAGGGGAGAGTTTCGTCAAAGAAAGCGGCTGGGGCCAGGTGGGCTTAAATAGCACCTGGGCAAGCCTGCAGAGCCACTTATTGTCAGAGCATTTCATAGCTGCAAGGGGCCTCGGGTCACTGCCACACAGCACAGTGGAAAAGGAGACCTTAAACAGGGTTTTTTCAGTCACTGGAGAGAATTAGAAAAAGCACCACAGCCCTGTGCCAAGGAGGGAGATTGTTGAGTAAAATGAAGGCCGGATCTCAGCCCCAACTTGCTGATCCAGATGGGTGACTTTGCAGTAAACAGCCTGCGCAACAACATGTGGTGGCCCAACTTAGTGAAATTCTATCTCAAAAATATAAAAAAGGGCTGGGGATGTAGCTTAGTGCAAAGGTCTTGGGTTCAATCCTTGATATGGAGGAGGAAGAAGAGGAAGGAGAGGGGAAGGGGGAGAAGGGGAGTGTATTAGTTACCTTTCCAGAGTCAATGGTTTGTAAGAGAGCAGATTTAATACAGGACATTTGTAAGTTACAGTATTCACCCATAAGCCAAATGCAGGAAGAGTGCCAAATGTCTATGTACTGGAGACCCAAAAGATCCAGTCAAGGGCTGGGAGCCCACAGCACCATTCCGTGTACATCCGTGTCTGCAGATGATGGCTGAAAAAATCTTCACTGGAACCAGGATATGATGCTTGCAGCAGAGATGATGACCAGATGACCAGAGCTCCCCTGAAGCGACAAAAGCAAGGTCCTGAGCTCCTTCTTCAATGAGAACAGCCAAGTTCTCTTTGGGAGAGCCAGTCACAATAGAGCTTCTTCTGGGAAACAGCCGGCAACTATCTTCTGCTCCTGTTCTCTTTTATGTCGCATCAGCAGCAGTCCTCAGGTGGATCCTGTGTGCCCAGAACCCACCAACTCAGTCCAGCCGGGCATTCCCTCTCAAACTGACCACAATAAGAAGTCCACCACAGGGAGGAGGGGGGAGG
Organism: Hystrix cristata; assembly: GCA_004026905.1. Classification (NCBI taxonomy): domain Eukaryota; kingdom Metazoa; phylum Chordata; class Mammalia; order Rodentia; family Hystricidae; genus Hystrix; species Hystrix cristata. The sequence continues at coordinate 12 of PVJO010024582.1, read as the reverse complement.
AGAAAAAGAAGG
>PVJO010024581.1:0-24145 GCA_004026905.1 Hystrix cristata | reverse complement strand
AAAAAAAAAAAAAAAAAAAAAAAAAAAAAAAAAAAAAAAACCCAAAAAAAAAACCCAAAAAAAAACACACAAAAAAACCAGACCCAAGGACCAATAGAATGAATTAGAAGATGCAGAAGCAAGCCCAAACACTCAGTCACTTTATCTTTGACAAAGGGGCCAAACACTCTCACTGGAAAAAAGATAGCCTCTTTAATAAATGGTGCTGGAAAAATTGTCTTCCCACATGCCAAAAATTAAAACTAGACTGGTATCTTTCCCCATGCACTAAGCTAAAATCAAAATGGATCAAAGATCTAAATATTAAACAGAAACACTAAATCTGCTGGAAAATAAAATAGGTAGAACTCTTGAAGACTTAAGTGTAGGCAAAGACTTTATGGACAAAACACCTATTGCTCAGGAAATACCATAATGACTCAGCAACTGAGATCTCATCTTATTAAAAGCTTTTGCACAGCAAAAGAAACCACCAACAGAGCAAAGAGACAACCCAGAGTGGGAAAAAATTTTTGCCAGCTATTCCTCTGACAAAGGACTAATATCTTGAATATATAGAGAACTCAAAAAAATCAGAACCCCAAAATTTAAAGACTCAATCCAAAAATGGACAACTGAAATGCATAGACACTTCTTAGATGAAGAAGTAGAAACAGCAAATAGACATATGAAAAAATGTTCAACATCACTGGTCATTCGAGAGATGCAAGTTAAAACAACCCTGAGATCCCATCTCACTGCAGAAGGAATGGCTATTATCAACAAATCGGCCAATAACAAATGCTGGAGGGGCTGTGGTGAAAAAGGAACATTTCTCCACTGCTGGTGGGAATGTAGACTGGTGCCAATCAGTTTCCACACTGTAGAAATCAGTGTGGAGACTCCTCAAAAGACTAGAACTAGAGATTTCATGCGACCCAGCTATTCCCCTCTTGGTATCTTCCCAAAAGAATTAAAAGCACCATACCACAGCAATATATGCACACCCATGTTTACAGAGGCACAGTTTGTAATAGCTAAATCTTGGAAACAGCCCAAATGCCCATCAACCAATGAATGGATAAAGAAGATATGGTTTTTTATACAATGGAGTACTCTGCCATAAAGAACAATAAGCTTGAGATATTTCTAGGTAAATGGATGACTCTCGAGACTATACTCTTAAGTGAAATAAAGCAGACACACATGTTTAAATACAGCATTGTTTCTCTGGTGTGAGAAACCCAAAGTGTAAATAAGGACTAAAATGTATTATATTGGGAAAAGGAAGAAATTGTTCAAATGGGAAGGGGAACAAGGGAGGGGGAAAGGAACAGAGGGACAAGAGAAAAAAGAACAGAAGGAAAAAAATGGAAACAAAGCTTTTGTAAATAGAGAGGGAGGAGGAGTTGAAGGGAGAGGAGGGAAACGGGAAAAAAAGCAACAAGATATATCATGTACAGCTACAAATCCCCTATGATGAATGTTATCACTATGTACATCTAAAATGTACCATTAAATTTTTTAAAAAGAGAAGAAGGATTGTTGATATAAGTATAAATTGAGATCAGTCATGTTGTTTGTGTGTTGTTCTGAAGCCATGTCTGCTTCTTGGTTGCAGGAAGGGATTGCCCCTTGTCTTAAACTGAGATAGCTTTATTGTTTTCCCAAGGAACAGAACTCTGCTCACACTAAATTAAGTCCCAGTGGAAATTTATGGGCAAGTACAGATGTACCTTATGTGGAAAGTGGGGATTCCAAGTTACTGTCTCCACCTCTTTAAGGCATGATCTTCTCTGCGTTTTTACACTCTCCCCCCCCCCAATATTTTTCTTTCTTTTTGTATAATTGGAAGAAAATTGTTTTCTCAGCCCAGGCTGCGTTAATCTCCCAGCTCCAAAGACCAGGAGTGGGTAATCTGAACCTCTATCATCAATTCCAGTTTTCTAAGAGGTAGAATCAGACTAGCTCAGCTCGAGTCCACTCCTGGAAGAGAAACCTGGTGCACATAGAAAGTAAATTAACTGATCCAGAATCTTCAACAGGTACAGTTAGGTCTAATTACGAGAATCTAGAGTAAATTCAAACACTTAGTCTTACAGAAATGGAATATTACATTTTCTAGAGATTCCTGTGCTTAAAGAATTGAGTTTTAACATTGGGAGTGGTATTGGAACAGTGATTTCTGCTTTCCAGCGAGTCCCACTGGACTTCCCATCTTGCATATGTACAATTTCAAGAGATGTGGGATAACTTTGCACTGCAAAAAAATGAAAGCTCCAGATGAATCAGGTGACATTCAAGAACGGGCATGAGTGTGCCTTATTTTAGTGTAAGCTCTGAGAAGAGTTTAGTGGTCAGAACAGGTCTATATGCGACTATCTTTTGTCATATACGTTAATAGAGGGATATTTGTCTTGAGTTTATCTTTTCAGTTACAAACAGCACAGGACTGTTGTCATGCATTTGTAAAATCTGGTTTGAGTACATGGTCACATGGGACAATACAAACAGGATTGAATTAAGGCACTTTGTCCTCACCAGCCCTGATTTGGCCACTAGTCAGCTGTATGATCTTCCTTAGCCTGTCTGAGCCTTATAGGGGTCCTCCAGTCCAAAATTTGTGATTTGAGGAACTCCCTGAGAAAATGGTGCAGAGAGCATGGTTAATCACAGTTAGATATGTGCTACAAACTTTTAAGAGCTCTGTTCTTACATCTTTAGCTCATACTTAATTCAGTGTATCCTGTAACCTTCAGCAAGAAGCACAACCAAGACTAGCTGAGGCAGTGAATGTAAGTGTGTTCAATGGTCTTTCTGAATGAACAGTCAATGTAAGCTGGAGAAAGCCTGCAGGTGACTTAGATCAATAGCACTGGAGCAATGCAGAGTGTTTATGAAGCAAATGTTTCTTTACAGTGCAAAGAATTTTTATTCAATATCTTATTTTCTATAAATATTTTGTTTTTACTGCAAATATTATGAATATAAAATAATACAAAAATTTACCCAACACTATGAGACTGAGAAAGAATTTTAGCAGGTATGACACCAATTTAGCAAGTAATGATACTGATTTTCTGAGATTTGCAAGGACAAACACGAGACATATTCTAGGGTCTCTGGAAATGTGGGATGGGAATGGTTAATGGATACCAGTACACAAAATATCTCTGCTTGCACTACCACTTAGCAATGCAGATGTACAATTATACTACGTTGTTTTTATATTTAAATAAAAAGAGCAATTCCTCAAGATACACATGAAAATCAGACCATATGTGCTCTGAAAAAAATTAAGTTTTCCTCTTGGCTATAATCAGATCCAAAACTATGTCTGCCCAGAATCTTTGCTATTATTGAAGACAATCAGGGTAAAGCAGCCCCACGGTCTGTCTCAAGCATATAACTTCAAGTTAGAAAAAATTCACTCACTAGTCCTTTCCCTGTCTTAAGTCAGAGCCGGTAAAACTATTAGGTATCAGAGTTCTTGAGCAAAGTGCTCTGAAATATGTAAAGTGCTATTTGAAAGTAATCTTGGTAATATTTAGACAGATGTGTCCAATAACCTCATCTGGGTTAGAGTCAGAAGGAATTAGACATATAAGGTGGTAGAGACAAGGAGGGCCTAACCCAGGACTGATAACGAACACTCAAAAGGTACATTTTTTGGAAGACAGCCAAGGACCTGAGAAACCAAAAAATGGACAGTTTTCCAAGAACACTCCATCACATTGGTAACTGAGGAATGTGCTGAAACATTGGATGGACATTTCAGTCTGCTTCAGGATAAGAAAAGTGAAACAATAATATAAACATTAGTTAGCATGACGTGAGTGAGCTAACGCGTGACACAGGAATATAAGCAGGCCTCATGATACTCTCAAATATATACAGATATAAAGCCACAAATGATTTTAGCATTGCAAAACTGAAACACTGACCACAAAAGACGATATTATTTTTCTTGTTTGATAGTCTAACCATATTCTGAGGCACCTCTATCCATGTAAGGATAATCACTATTCATTGTAATGTAAAGGAAGTTCTTTCAGAATATTGGCCTAAAGGCAGAGACCATCGAGATACTAAAAAAGTTTCGATAAACATCAAATAATGAACAGAGAAGAAGGCCATCATCATGATGATAATGATCAAACTCAGGGCTGTAAACACATACTAACGGGCTTATTTCATACCTTTTCTGATGAAAAGAACAATTTTTCATTGTACATAAATGAGCTAAACATCCAAATTTGTGGTTAGCTTAGATTTCAGGGATGGGGGAAATACCTGTGGAATTTCTGGTCAAAAGAGAATTTGATAGATAATAGAGAATGAAAATGTATCTTCCCTAGTTTAGATTTTTTTCTTGGAAAATTTTCTTTCTCACTATATCAGGAGAAAACATTTCACTGTAGCCCCCAATCTCTTCCTGACTTGAAGATCATTCTCTTTCTTTCTTCACAGGGCAAGTTATGGACTTTCCCTTGAGACAGACAACATACAGTTGAATGAGTTATTCCTTCCCATCCCCACCCATAAATGCTGTGAGAATTCCACAGCTATAATTATGAATCATTTCCTGCAAGTCAAAGGAGGTATGGCCTGCAGTCCTTAATCCAAGATAAATCTCTCCTCTTTGTAGTCTGTGGTTAGTTCTTAACCTCTTGATGAGAAGTTGGGTAAGCTGATCTAACTATCCAATTCCAGAGGAAAGAGGTCAGGAAAGTATGACAGGCTACATCATCTGCCAGTGATTTCCAAAATTAATAAAAGGTGAAGCCAAGTTAGTGGTAATGAGTGCTCATAACCAGAAACTTTCATTTTTGCATCCGGCAAGCATTTGCTTACTGTGATATGAATGCTATTACTGGGTACTCTGCTGGTTCCTCTCATGAGTTACTTTTCATCACCATTTATGTATTTGGGTGTGTTTTTTTCTCCTATGTGTTAGACAAATCTCTTTACTAAAAGTAACCATGCCTGTCCCACAGATTGGTGTCACCTGGATCCACTGGCTCTTCCAAAAGACAATATTACATTTCCACCTCAGAGATTCCTGTGTGACTTCAATGGAGCTGTTTCACTGCCATGCAGAGTTCCAGTCCTTCCTTACCTCCTTGCTTTCTGTATTTGTGAAATGTAAGCACATGAACACACACCAGGCTGAGAATTTTAAATATATTTTCAAGCGGATCCCTCCCCATGGCCCTAGGAGCTAAGTGCTATCATATTCTCTTTTAACAATTGGAACTCAATGAAGCAGTGTGCCACACCCAAGATCCCAGAGCTAGCAAGTGACAGAGGCAGATTTAAGCCATTTTTTAAAACTGTTTTTAACGGTCACACTTTTCAAATTGTCATTCTGAAACAGTTCATTCAGCTTCTTATTTTATAGATGAAAAACTTTGGACCAGAGAGTTAAAACCAACTTTCAAGAGCCCAGGGCTTCTTGAATCCTACACTGGAGTTTTCTTTCTAATTCGGTATTGCTTTCCTCATGGTTGGTTAACTGTTGTGGTTCTTGGAAAAGAAGTTTGTTCCTACCACAGAGTTTCAGTTTATGTTATGAAAGACTGTTGAAAGGTAATTAAATAGAATGTTTTTCATTGCAACAGCCAATTCTTCATGCACTATCTTCTTCACTTCACTACCAAAAAGGGTTCGATCTCAGTAAAAGACCTATTACCTCTATGATCCACCCAAGGAAAGCCTGGCCGGTGCTCTGAAAGATTTGTAGGGAGAAACATGTTCCGTTTCATCCTTTAAATACCCTCTGAAATAGAAGTGTTACTTTTCTTGAATAAAATAAGGCATATTTGAGGCCAGTGGCTGCCTCGGAGCAATGCCAAATGGTACACTGGAAATCACTGCTATGTATGTCAGTTGAATGGCCCCATAGGCAGTGTGGTATCTCCCAGGAGGTATTGGCTATCTTCCTGCTGTTTGGAGGACTGCCAGAGAGGTGTGGTGCGTGCGTGCGTTTGCGTGTGTGTGTGTGTGTGTGTGTGTGTGTGTGTATGAACACCAAGAGACAAGGGAATAAAGAGAAAAAGGACAAGAACCATCTGAGGCAAAAGAAAATTATCTCTGCCATGTGTTTGCCTTCAGGGAAAGCAGAGTTTGTGATTCTCTCAGCATTTTTGTTGAGAATTTTATTTTGGTATATAAAATCCCATAAATAAATGGGCAGAGTAGGGGATGTGGGGGCATGAATCAAGAATTAACTTTAAGAGATAGAAATATTTACATCAAGGAAGCAATGACTTGTTTCACACATTTTGCTTATTTTTATTTTCTTAGAAGTGTATTTAGAATAAGCACATTATTTTTACAGACCGTATCAAGTATATTCCTGTGGTAAGCCACATATTTTATTCTGTCCTAAAACCACACATGCGCGCACGCGCGCGCGCGCACAGAACATTTAAGACCCTCAATAATCTCACTCACTATATCATGCCTCAAGCCTCATCCCACAGTACACATGCCCCAGGCATCCTATATTTCAACACAGAACTTCTTGCTGTTCCCTAAATACCAAGGCCTTTGACTTTTATCTGCTCATGCCTTTTTTTTCCTGCCTTAGATACCCTTTCCCTTCTTCAGACTAGAAAGGTCCCACACACATTTCCAAGTCCAGCTTAAGTACTATGTCTGTGTGAACACTCTCTCCACCTTCACTACTCTCTTTCCTTGCTCTCGTCACAGACACATGCAGAGAGCCCAGACAGATGAGCTGTGGATGGCTGTGTATGTCTGCCTCTCCAGCATATTCAGCTCCACTTCTACTCTGCATATTTTAAATTCCTTCAGAGCAAAGACTGCGTCTATGTATCCCATATCCTACTGTACTACTGTACTCCTCTTTGCTTCTTAGTACCTATTGAATAGCAAGTTTTTCATGTGATAACTGGATTGACTGATTGATTGACTGATTAAATTGAATGAATGCATTTACATATCTTTTCACTAGCTATAAAGCTAAAAATATATTGAACTAATCCAATCTCCTGCCTGAAAGCAGGACCTTAGCAATGCATCTTGCCAGATTCCCTTCTAAGATACTGAGTAAAATCAAGGGAAGCACACAACCATTTAAAACCTCCACCTTCAAGTTCAACATCTATGCTGGTTATTTTTTATTTATCCTTGTAGATCCACTCTCCATCTTTCTGTCGTTCTCTAGACTCTGGAAGATTAAGTGCTAGGAATTGCATCACTTACATTGTTTTGCCCTCTGGCTTCCAGTTAATGGGATTAGCCAATGGGAAACACTGGCAGGACCCCAAAGGGCAGGGGAAGAGATAAGTTACAATATCATTTCCCTCTCTGTCTTTGCTGGAACCTAGTTGGGCAGAGCCAGCAACAATTTATCCAGGCTCATAGTTCCTATCAAGTAGCCTTTCTTACATGATATATTCATTTTCCATTGCTGCTGTAACAAACTACCTCAAATGTGGTGGCTTAAAAACAACATAAATGTATTGTCTAGTGGTTTTCTAAGTCAGAAGTCAGATGTATGTCTTGATGGACTAAAACTGAAGTGTTGGCAAAGCTCCATTCCAACCTGGTGGCACTAAAGAACCCATTTCTCTATCATTCCCAGAGTTTAGGGTCTGTCCACATCTTTTTGTAATAGCCTTCCCTCCACCTTCAGCGCCAGCATCATCAAATCGCATCTCTTTGACTCTCCTTCCTTTATCATATCTCTTTCTGACAATATCAAGGAAAGGTTCTCTGTCTTTAAGGACCTATGTGATTACATTGGACTCATCCAGGTAATTCGGCATAATTTCCTCATTTCAAGGTCTCCAAACTTAATTACATCTGAAAAGTCCTTTTTGCCATGTAAAGGAACAGCTTCACAGGTTATGGAGAATGGGGGGACCAATATACTAGAAAAACCATTATTCTTTCTATTGCACATGAGTGCAGCTCTTGATAATTCCAGTAACACTGCTCCTTTCATTTGGCCCAGCAGGCCTGCACACACCAATGGTTTCTTGATGTTGTTAATCCCTGAGGCCTCACCATCTCCCGTTAATTCCCCAAGGGTTCTTTCCATAGCCTCAGTTTGATATACAGTTTCCTCATTAAATCCTCCTCAGTGAACCTTTTGAGGACACCATGTGACTCTTGCCAGGACACTGACTAATACCACAATGCTCGAAAACCCATCGAAGATAACACTGCGTGTCAGCAGCTCTACTGTAGTTCTACAAGACATTTTTTTCTGATAGAATGTCACTGGAGATCCCATTAGTCTATGATAATCCTCATCAGAGTAAATTATGTGGATGAATTCAGACCAGTTCCACCCACCACTTACTTTTCTTGCATGTCTCTGTGGGTGAAAAGTTCAAATTGGTTTGATATTTAGGAAATACATATAAAGAGACATTTCATTCAGCAAAGCTGATAGCTGAGCAGCTACACCGCTGGACACTTTTGAAAGAGCACCTAGTTCTGCCTTCACAACCAGAATGAAGGACACAACGTTCTTTTGGCCAATCGAAAGTCAAGGTCCTGCTGAGCCTGAGAAAAAGCCAAGGGAAATTTGAGATCATTGTTTTCAGATCATCCCCAAAACATTCTTCCAACCCCAAGACTCATTCCTCTTCTTTCCACTGTAATACACTTGGTTCAGAATTAAGAAGATTTGCTTGGTAAGAAACAAACTTGGGTTTGAATTCTAGCTCTCTGACTTGGAAATATCATTTAGCATCTTCAAGACTCAGTTTCCTGAAGTCTTGGAGATGAGAAGATAGTGTCCACAGAGTTAATGAAGATGAAATAGGCACTATAGACCTTCATATTGTCTCTACTGAATAGAAAGCTCAATAAAGCATTAATAGTAGGATTAAATTCTACCTATTCTTCATGATCAAGGTCAAATCTTCATCTCCAAAAATCCTTCCTAGATTCCTCCAGAATTCAAAGATCTCCTTTTCCTTTAAGTTATCACAATCCTCATAACTAATACGGTAAATATTTAGCACTTAGTTGCAGAAATGATCACAGCCCCCTTCAGAGTAAGAACCATGTCTTCCACTACTTTGGCAACTCCCTTTGTACCTAAACTAGTGGTGGGTATAGAGTAGACATTCAAAAAACACTTGAATTCAGGATCAAGGTCAATTCATGATCTTTCAGATGGACTGCTATCGTGAAGGGGATAGTTCCTCAATCTTTCTTCCAGCTTCCACTGGCTACATTTATCATTATGAAGTCAGAGAACAAGGTAATAAAATGTCCATTTGTATAAGGACACATAGGTCCTTCCTCCCCTTATGAAACCACAGGCTTACCTTGGTTTTCCAAGCCATGGAGAGTGTTCCCACTCCTAAATCCTCTTCTGTAGTATCAAGGCATATGTCAAATATGTGTTATAAATTTGGCTTTGGGGAAAATGACATCTTTTATAGTCTTTATGTTAATCAAAGTACTCTAGATTAACCAAATCTCAGTTGCTTAAAAACTGAGATGACTTTACCTCTCCTTTGTGAAAAGCCAGATGTATGCTCAGGGGACTCTAGTACAGCTGTGCCCACACAGTCCCTTGATAGGGGACAATACAGGCTTCCCGAGCCTCTAGCTACACTCTCTGGAATATGCTGCCTTTTTAGTTGATGTAATACAAAAAGTGAATGCTGGAGTCTTCCATTGACAAATCTTTAAATCCAAAAGTAACATATATCACTTCTGCTTACAACCCAGTGGTCTCAACAGGAGTCACATTGGCCCTGCCTAAGGCAAAGGGCATGGGAATTTATAATCCTTCCACTGGTCTGATGGAGAAGGAAAAAAGGATTAAGATGAGAATTGTGTCTCCACCATACTTCCTAAGACACTGTCCAATTTGACTTTGTATGATAATCTCTCCACCTAAAATACAGACTGTTAAGGACAGAAACTTGAGTCAATTGATTCTGAATCACCTCCCCCTTAATGCCTTGGCAGCACAATTTCTGACACCCTAACCAAGCATATCTATCAAGTTCATTCTTTTCATTTTCTAAACTGTTATTGAATGCTTACCAAGTGCCTGGCATGGTGCTAGGTGATGGAGATATAGCTCTGAACAAAAATATATACAAATCTCTGATCTCAAAAACCTAAATTAATCTCATAAAATCTAAATTTTAGTGTAAAAGGAAAACAAACCAAAAAATGTAGAAAAAATGTATAATAAGGTGGCTCTTGATGAGTACTATAGAAAAAAGAGAACGAGGAAAGTGGGTTATGAATTATGTACGTGGCAGAAGTGGGGGGCAGATAATGGCTGTGAGCCAAACAGAAAAGAGAGTTGACCAGGGAGTCCTGGGATGCTAGTGGTGACACACATTAACAGAATAAAAGATAAAGTAAGATCAATCTTGAAAGTCTCCAGGAAGGTGCAGAGGTGTTGGGACATGAGGAGGAAAAAGGTGAGGGTCTGGCCAGATCAAGCAGAGTTTTGGAGTTTCCCTTTCACTCCTGAACAGGCTGATGTGAAGGCCAGGAAATAGTTGGAGTTTCTCATTGTGCTCTTCACTTGCCAACAGAGGCATGGAAACTAGAGAGCGTACATTTTAACCACAGCCCATGGGCAAAATTAATTGGTTGTCTCTGTCATATATTTTCAGGCACTTTTTATATTTTTGTTTCCTTTTTTCGCTCAAATAGAAAATCCTAATAGCATCTGTAGAGTCCATTAAAATGTCCTTTCTTAAGGCTATTAGCTGCTTTTTCATGCAATCTCTTCACCCTAGTATGAAATTTCTGCCTCATGGATTGCTGGAGAAAAGACTTTTTTAAAAAAATCTGTGAATTAAAAGCCCCTTTGAAGAAAGCTCCTGCTGTGTTGATGTTTCTGTAATTTTTCTTCCAATGCTTTTATACTCTTCACCCTACCCAGATAATCATCTGGACTCTGGATCTTACGAATGCCACAGTGATACATATCTTTTGTAGATTCAACTCTCTATGAATCTTTGTGGGTGATCTTTGCTCAGGTCCTAATAACTATAGATTTTTCATTAAAAGAACAGATCTTCAGAACTTTCAATCATTTTTATTAACACCTGTACTGCTTACCCCACTCTCAAAGTGCGAGAGGTACAGAGGGAGATGTCTCAAGTCCTGTCTCTCTGCTCTCCAGTTACTGAAGTTCTTTGTGTGTTCTTGGACTCACTTTACTCTTCCAAAAACCTAAGTTGATTACTTTACTCTTATTGATAAATAATTATCATCAGTTTTATAGTAATCATTATGCTTTTGTTAGTCTGCTGCCCAAGCATTATATAAAGCATCCTAAATGCATTATCTTTTAAAATTGTAGTCAAAAACATGTAACAAAACTTAACACATAAGCCACGTAAGTCTTAAGTTTATAACATAGCAATACAACTATAAGCACATTGTTCTACAAAAGATCTCTAAATCTTTTCCATATAGCCAAATTGAAATTTTATCTCCACTGAATAACAAGTCCATTTTCCTCTTGTCTCAACCCTCTGGTAATATCCATCCTCTTTAATGTTTCTAGGAGTTTGGTTATTAAACTTAGCACATAGAAGAGGACACATGTAGTATTTGCATTTTTGTGATTGGCTTATTTCTCTTAGTATAATTTCCTCCTGGTTCATCCATATTGAAGCATATGACATATTTTCTTTTTTTAGACTGAAAATACTCTATAAGTACGTACCACATTTTCTTTATCCATTCATATGCTGATGAACATTTAAGTTGTTTCTACCTCTTTGCTATTATCAACAATGCTGCAATCAACATGACTGCAATATCCCTTTGAAATCCTTCAAATATTTTGGATATATCGGTTGAGTGTCCCTTATCCAAAGTACTTGGAACCAAAAGTGTTTTGGGCTTTTTCATATTTTGGAATAGCTGCATATACGTAATGAGATATCCCAGGCCTGAGAATGAAGTCTAAATATAACATTTATTTATGTTTCATGTATATACATATATGTATATGGTCTGAAAATAATTTTATACAATATTTTTAATAAATAGTGGAATTTTCTGCTTGTGGTGTCATGTGGATACTCGAAAAGTTTTAGATTTTGGAGCATTTAGGATTTCAGATTTTTCAAAAGAGGGATACTCAACCTGTGTGCCCAGAAATTATATTGCTGGAATCATATGCCAATTTTATTTTTAATCTTTTAAGAAATATCTATGCTGTTTTCCCTGCTTGCTGCACCATTTTATATTCCCACCAACAGTGCACAAGGCTTCTAATTTCTCCATGTTCTGTTCAACAACGTTTGTCATCTTCTGTTTTAGTGATAGTGGCCATCCTAAGAGGAGGAAAGTGATGTCTTATTTGGTTTTCATTTGCTTTTCTCTAGTGATACTTGATGTTGACCATCTTACAATATGCTTATTGGAAATTTGCATATTTTCTTTAGTAAAATGTCTTTTTGAGTCCTTTGCTCATTTTTCATTTGTTGTTTGCTGTCATTGTCAGAGTTCTTTATATATTCTGAATACTAACCCCCCATTTAATATATGGTTAGGAAATATTTGCTTTCATTCTATAGTTTGAACTTTTACTCATTTACTCTTTTCTTTGCTACATAGAAGTTGTTCAGAGGGTGGGGATTTAGTTCAAGTGGTACAGTGCTTGCCTAGCAAGTACAAGTCCACAGCACCCAAGGGGGAAAAAAAAAACTGTTCAGTTTGCTGTACTCACATTTATCTCCTTTCGTTTTTACTGTCTATGTTTTTGGTGTCATAGCCAAGAAATCATTACCAAACCCAATAACAAAGCACCCACACTCCATGTTTCCATCTAGAAGTTTCATAGTTTCAAGTCTTATTTAGGTCTCTAATCCACTTTGAATTAATTTTTATATGTCATATAAGTAAGGATGCAGTTTCATGGACTTGCATGTGGATTTTCAGTCTTCTCAAAACTACTTATTGAAGAGACTCTACTCCACATGTTATAACTTTAATACATTTATCAAAGATGCCCTTGCTACATAGATGAGTGTTTATTTCTTGTTTTCTATTCTTCTCGCTTGATGTACATATCCATGTTTATGTCAATACCATGGTATTTCAAAAGTCATAGATTGGTTATGTTTTGACATCAGTAATTATGAGAGCTCCAGCTTTGTTTTATTTTTGTTGTTGTTGTTCCTGAAGATTATTTTAGTTATTCAGAGTCCTTGGTGGTTAATTTTAGGATTTCTTTGTATTTTTTTGCTAATGCTATTTTTTCCATTGGTATATCTCAAGGACCAGCAAGGCCAGGTACTAAATAAATGTGATGGATGTATGTCTATGTCATAGTCCATTTGTCTATGTGGACTATATGCACATAGACAAAACACATGCAAATAAAACAAATGCAGAATATTTAAGATTAGGCTTTGTTCTCCTACCTTTTAAATCTTCAGAAAAATGTTATTTTGTGATTAAACAAGAATATTTTAGCTCTAATCTTCCCATACTTAGGTCATATGCCTACTGTATTCATTTATAATTCAGTTTTAATTTGTTTACTTAATGTTAAAAGTAGATGATATACAGAGTACCTGCCCTTACTGATTTCACTATCTACTAGAGTATAACTTGGGACTGCATTAAACATTCTTTTAAACTGCTCTTAAAAACTGATTAGTTTCGTATTTCTGGAGTTACCATAGACCAGTATTTCTGAGTTCACCCTAGAATCTGTGGCACACGTGCCTCAGTGGGCTATTTGTACCATTGAAAGCTCTAAAAGGTTCACCATCACTGCCCTAGACTAATAGTCTTCCCCAGGCAATTTTGTTCCTAAGGAGATTTGGGCAACATTTAGAGACATTTTGGGATGTCATAATTCAGGCTACAATTGGCATCTATAATGTAGAGGCCAGGGATGTTGCTAAGCATCCTACAACGCACAGAAAAGTTACTACAGTGAAGAATTATCCAGCCTGAAATTATCTAACTACACTCATTCTCCAAATCTTTCTGACCCTTCAAAAAATCTTTCTCTTTTGGTCCCATTCTCAAAGAGCCTTGCCTGATGACTGACGAAACAGCCTCTATTTCAGTTACTTTTCTCTCTTGCTGAGACAAAATACCCAACACCCCAAATTAAAGAGGAAAGGTTTATTTAGCTTATAGTTCAAAGAGGTTTCCGTCCACAATCAGCTGAATCCAAGGCGGGGTGGCACAGCAGACAGGCAGAAGGTTAAGCAAGGGAGCAAGAGAGAGTGGCAAACAAGCATCTTTCTGTCCCTTATATTTTATCCAGGCTACCTGGCTTTAGGGTGGGTAGCACTCCCACCCTTAATCCTAATACCTTTAATCCTAGCATCATATCCTTGGTCCCAGCAGAACTATGCCAAACCAATCGGTGGACTAATTTAGCAATCACACACTCTAGATCCAGCCCACCTATGACCACATGAGGCTTTGAGGGGACATCTAGACACAAACCATAACAGCCTCCTATATGAAGTGTCTGTAACTTGGTTTTGAGCTTAAAATGAGTCATTACCCGTTAACCAAATACTCATTAAATGAGTAGAACCAGAAAAACTTAAATTAATACATTTTCTATCATTTCTTTCTCACTCCAGATTACAATATTTTATTTTCATTGACCAAATGAAGCCCATTCCCAGAATTTCCACCTAAAACTCTCTAAAGTAGCAGGTAGGTGAGTGGTTTAATTCAGTCAGAAGAGAGGGAAAGACAGTCTTCCCATATTGTCAAGAATTTTCCTCCTTATAATTAGGAATTCATTTTAAAATTCTACATAATTTAAAATATTTTTCATGTGCTAATGAAAAAGACTGAGAATAGAAATAAATAAATAGAAATACATCGTTGCTCTAAACAATCAATGATATCAAAAATGTCACAGCAAAATTCGCAAGAGAAGAGACAAATAGTTTTCTAGAGTTTTATCTGGACAGTGCTGAGCAGTGCAATATAATTCCTTCTTATTCATTTTACTTGTTTATTGATTCAGAGGTCTCTTTCCAAGAACTTTCATCCAACTCCATCCATATTCAAAGAAAAATTCTGTCTTTATTTTATGCAGTATAGAGAATAACACTAGACCATGGGGACAGGAGGAGCCTGGCCATTGCTGGGCAATTAAGAGTGCATGCTTCTCTCAAAGTTCTTATAAAATGATTATTATAACTGTTTATATGATAACCTCACCAATATTCTTGCTACTCCTTCAAACACCTTTTCTCTTTTTCATTTTTTGCATTTCTTTTGCCTAGCACAGTGGTGGCATATAGAAGAGCCTCAATAAATGCATATTGGCTCCATGAATGTGTACATGAGTAGACTACTTTCAATTGCCATTTAACTTCCAAGCTTCCTGGAAGCCCAATTATTTTGAAAACAGACATGAGGGAAATACACACTCGGAGAAAAGGAATGGTGTGTTTTAATGAAAGAAACAGTGACTTGATAAATATATGGTACCACCTAAATCTGAGGAAAGAGCAAGCCATAATAGGGCAGAATATTAGGATTAGTTAATGTAAAAGAATGTACAGTAACAATGGAGTACAACCATGGTCATTTGAATCATTTTAAGTGATCCAAAATTTAATGCCTACAATGACATGCTGAGTGTGGTCCTGGGATTACAAAATCAGTAAGACAAAAATCTAGCCCTAATAATGTGCTCAATGGTGGTTCTCAACCTTTGCATGAACATGTGAATCACACAGATTTTTAAATACTAATCCCAGCTATTCTCCTCCCCAAAGCAATTAAATTGGAAGCTATGGGACTGTGATCTACCTACCACCAGTAGCTTTTAAAACTCCCCAGGTGGGGACGGATTTAAAAAAAAAAAATTCCTCAGGTGACTCCAATTACAGTTTAAATTGCAAACCATGGATTTTTAGTGTGGCGGAGGAAACTAATGAAGCTACACTCACTGAAGAACTGTCTTTCTATCACCCAGGAAAGGCATGAACAGGAATTGACATGTAGGAACCATCTACTGCAAGCCAGGCATGGTGCCGTGTGTTTTACATGTGTCTCATTGCATCCTTATGCCATCTGCGTGAGGTAAGTACTGTTACCCACAGTTCCAAGAAAGAAAACTAGACATATTTCTTGCTATAAGCTAGTTTTTAAAAACTAAAGTGAAGGGCAGAATATAGGAAATAGATAAAGTAGTAAGGTAGGGTAAATTCTAACAGGATTCAGAAGACTTGGTTCATGTCTAAATGCTGTCATGAACCATATCATGCAGGGAAGTCACTTAACTGTTACAGTCACTAGAATGAGAACAATAGGATTAAAATCTAAAATTCTACAGTGTTAGGTATAGACACAAAGATCATTAAGTTACAATCAAAAAGTCATGACAGATCCCACAGATGAAGGGCTGGCCAAAATCTATCCTGAAAGAACTGTTAGAATCTGATTGAGTTTTCCATGGTCTAGAGACAACCATTGACTTTGCAGATCCAAAAATCTGTCTGACATTGGTTTGGCCCTGAGACTGACAAATAATAACGCAACTTTCAAGAGTTTAATGTATAAACAATACTGCCAAACTGCTGCTATATCTGGGCAGAGATATTTCTATTAACTTTGCTCAGCCCAAGATTACTTGCTATATGAATGAGGTCTGGGAAAAGCTGTCTTAAGGGATTTTCTTCTTGGGTCTCCTGGGTTGTGTAGTTTATCCAGAAGAGAGCAGATAAACACCACTTTTTTTCTCTTTGAGATTTTTTGGTTATATTCCATTAATCCTACATCTTTCTGGTATCGCCATCTCTATAACACAATTGCTATTTCAGATTCTTGGGAGTTTAAACTGTTTCATAATAAAGAATTTAGTTGGCGCTTGGTTGTGCAACACTTTCAGTCATGTCATTGCAATGCGTCAGGTCACAGCCCTCAGGCATGTTCACAGACTCGGGTATTAGTCCCACATCAAGTTCTTGAAGAAAACAAACGTAAAACCAAGAAGATGAAAAGACAGTTCTTGTCCAGGCTCTGCCCCCAGAGGCTCCCCTACCTTTAGCAAAACATGTCGCCTTTCTGAGCAAAATAGAACTTCTTTCAATGAAAGGAGAAGAAAAATATCACTACATGTTTTTATATATGTGAAAGGTTAAAATATTATCATCCTCTATCTACAATACAGTGGATATTTGGCAAATAACTAATGAGCTTTTTCCTCATTCTTCTACTGACCATCTTCATTGGGTTTGATATTTTCAAACTGTCTCCATGACTGAATAAGTGCAACAAGTCACTAATCTCTTCTGCTACATCTAATCACTCCTTCATTGCGCTTGCAGGGATTAGCTGTATCTCCATGTTCTGGGGCATTTGGGGGTTGGATGCCCTTCTGGGCAGAGTTTTTCACCTTATATAACTTCCAGGGATCTCTCATGAACTTGGCGATATTACTAGGAAAGAGAGTTTGACTTATTCCCAACTGAGACAGAGGCGGGAGATAGCAAGAAGGTGAGAGGCTAAGCCCAAGCTTCGATCCTACCTGTTGCCTCCACTGAGTGTTCTCTGCATCTTGGGACTCTGCCCTCCTCTACCAATCCTTTTGCAGGGTGAGGCAGCTATTCCATCCCTGAGGCTCTACTCTTCCTTGTAAAAAAAGGAAGTTAATCAGTTGTTTCTGGATGACACCTCATTTTAGATCTTTCAAGGCCATGTATAAAGAACGAGGCAGAAAAACGGGTAACAATAAAAACTGTACAGAATATCAGCCAAAATTAATCACAGAGCCTATTAATCAGATCCATATAAGAAGTTTCAGTGGTTAGTGAGCTTTTAATCTAGAAAAAAATCAGGGAAGACTGCACAGTTTTCTCAATGATTTTCCCTACATAGAGGGTTAGCACAAAGCACATTAACCAACCATTCTCAAACTAAATATTAGAGGTTATATAACCATGGGGATACAGATCAGAGCTTCCTGACTGCAAGGATAGTTACTCATGGAGCCAGCTCAGAAGGTAAGCTTCTTAAGTAGACACTATCCCTGATTACATTGAAAGCAGGTTCTTGTGACTAGGAAGGAGGGGGACACAGGTGGTTACAAGATACACCACAGCTCCACTTCAGGGCCATACCAGCAGATTAGAAGTGGTGGATGATAGCTTTGCAAGCATTTTTGATATTACAATATTATATATTTGCAAAACTCAATTGGCTTTCTTATTTTCATAACGTAGACAAAAATATCAAGTGTATGAAAGAACTGCATGTTCTCATGAGCAAGGAAGATTCTTAAAGGAGTGAAGGTAAGAGTCATGGTAATGTTCATCAAATGAGGGAGGAGTGGTCAAGTGGTTTAAAGAAAGATGAGTGAGGTAGAGTCAGCGTGGAGGCAGAAGACTAGTCTGGAGGTCTATGGCTCTTCTATGTCTGGAAAGACTTCCCTTCTATCGCCTACTTATTAAACATTGAAATAGCACCCGAAGTATGCTAGTCCCTAAGGACCTAGGGAAAGACAAATAAGCCAAAACTAAACAAACAAGCCAAAAACCTAAAGACCTAAACAAATACGCCAAAAACTTAGAGTCTAGTGTTAGAGGCGGATGTGATGTATGTAACAAGGGGAGAGGGAAGAGTAAGGGCAGTGGGTCCCAGAGATACAATGAACAAGCAACAAGGAGGGCTCAGGATTGAGATTTCCTGTATAAAGTGAAGATTAACTTTCCTTGAGTATAGAAACAAAAACATGGGTTATGAAGGAAGTAAAAACAATAACAAGGGAAAGCCACCAAGAATGAGAACTCAGCTCCTTGCCTGCCTACTCATGACATAGTATCACTAACCTCAAGCAAATGTATAGTCAGGGATACAAAAATTCATATGTTAAAAAAAAAGAAAAAAATTCATACGTTAAATATTAAATAGAGTCATTATGTGTTTATCAAAAAGACCCATGGAAATAGTTCCTTAAATCTAGGCTCTGCATAAACAAAGTCCATTTTTGGCCACTTGAAATTACTTTAGATATCCAATTATAAAATATTTTTTTCCAAAATGATACTGCTTCTCCCCTGTGAGGAATAGACATGTGGAAGATTTCAAATTTTAAATTTACTCTGTATTCAGATTATTCATGTGCAGAAATAATCTTGACTGGTTTTTATAGCATAAAGCTGAGGGTTGGCTTTTTCCCTCATCTTCACCTGCCCAGAAGCAAATGAGCAGATGTTTCTCTCAACATTCAACAACCCAAACACTCACCTTTGGAGTGGAACCAAGTATGAAAATTTAAACCCTAAAGGATACATTTGCAGCAAGTTCTAAGCAAACAAAACAAGGTGGGGAGGCAATGACTCTGGTATCTCAGGACTAAGATCCCTCTAGGAAGCTGCAGACCCAGGTCAGATCACTGCATTTATTCATTATTCAGCATGTGTAATATGTGCGTGGCACAGAGATGTAGTCCCTACCCTCCAGCAGTTGGGATCTTAATAATCAATGTAAGCAACACTATGAATCGCCAAAGACAAGTTCAGTTGTAGCTTCTGAAAAGTTGAGTGTAAATGAGTCGATCCTATGCAGGAGCCAAAGTCAAGAAAATATGTGTGTTGTTCTTGAATTGAAGACGCTCATGGTACCACCCATGTGTTGTACAAGAACTGAAGGATGTCATGATGATTAATTGTTCTGTCCACCCGAGTGATGCATAGGGCATCCAAGCATTTGGTCAAATATTGTTCTGGGTATTTCTTCAAGGGGTTCCAGGATGAGATTAACACTTTAATTGGTAACTCAAAGCAGATATCTCTTTATGACATGAGTGGCCTCACCTAGTCACTGAGCTTCTGCCAAGTAACAGAGAATGCTCCTGTAGACTGCCTTCAAACTGTATCTGGAGCATCAGTTTGTCCCCCCAGTGGCTCGGAACTGGAGCACTGGCTCTCTTCACCTGGCAACCCACCCGGCAAATTGGACTTGCCGGATTTAATAAACATATATGTGCATACAAGGGGTGATCAAAATGTATGATAGGAGGACTTCTGGGAAGATGGTAGAGAAATAGCCTCTCAGAGATTTGTTGTCCAGATGCTGGAATACAACAATTTAAGGAATAGAAGGAGGGAAGTGGGTTCCTAGGACCCAGCAAGGATCTGAAGCGAGCACTGAAGTCTGTGGGGAGAGCAAAAAGAGAGACCTCAGTGCAGAAGAAGGAGGTGGCAGATGGACGGCGCTTTCTCCCAGAGCCCCAGCTCATGGCACTGGAGACACAGCTTGAGCCTGCAGACACATGGTGACTACTGGCGACCCCAGAGGCCTCCAAGGAAAGACATACCAGTGGAGCGGAATGGTGGATACACCAGACTTCAGTGGCTGGTGAGTTATTTGGGTTTAGACATTCCCCAGGAGAGGACGATTGGCTGATCGCCATCTTGGAAAGGGGCCAAGCTCAGAACTCAGAAGCTGCCAGTGGCTCTCTGGGCTGGGGCAAGGGAGCGCTGAGTTCAAATTTAAGTCAGCAGGAGGGCAAGGAGCCAAGTTCAAACCAGCACGGAACTGAGTCCAAGCCAGTGGGAGACACACAATGTGTCTCTAGTTGAACAAATCAGATTCCAACCTCACAGCCAGAGACCAGGCTGAACTTTAGTGGAATTGGTGAAGTCTTGCTACTGAACTCAGCTGGGAACAACCACTACCCTGCCATATGTCTACTGCTGGGATTAATCAATAAGGACGTGGACCTGCCTACTCTGTCTACCAGTGATAGGAGAGACATGACTAGAAGTGGACGTTTTTGTCTTCGTTGTTGTTGCTGTTTTATTTCTCTCTCTCCTCTTTTTTTTTTTGTTTGTTTTTAGATGAATGTGAAATTTGTTTCTGGTTTTTTGTTATTGTTTTGTTCTGTCCTTGTTTTTATTTCTTCCTTCTCTCTTTCCCTCCTGTTCTTTTTACTAGTTTCTCAAAGTTTGCATAATCTTCCCCTGTCCTCCAGCCTTGCTTCTCATCTCTTCCTCTTCTATTTCTCTATTTTTTTCCTCCTAATCCCATTTGGATTTTCTCCCTGAGGGTAAAATCACCATACTGAGGGCATACTTGCTGTATACAAGTTTCTGGTTTATTCAGATATTGAATTAAAATGAACTAAGTTATATAACCAAAAATCTAGTTCATATGGTTAGAGGCGGCAAATTAATAGTTATCACAGTCAGTCACTTTCTAGACTGTGTTCAATGCTATTTTTATTACTGATTGTACTACTTTAGCCAAGGTGACAGAATTTTTCTAATCAGTTGTTATTCCTTGTATGCCAAGACTGAGACTGCCTGAGGGTCACAAAATGTACGATAAATCTTTAAATTTTAAAAAATGTATTACAGTGTAAGATATAATGCCATTAATCCCCCTGTGAATACTCCCACTCCCTCCAAAAACACTTATTCCATTCTTCTTGTCATTTTATGAAGCAGTTCTGGAAGTCCTCTTTCATGAATGTCTTTATGAGATTTGATCAAATAGTAGTGCATGTTGCTATTGAGTAGAAAGACAGACTTGGAGAAACATGGTATGTCCTCAGTTACCTTACTCACTGGATCTGGCACCATGTGACATCTGGCTCTTCCCCCAAAGTCGAAACAGCCAGAAAAAATGAATGTTTTGAGTCAATTCAGGGCAGCAAGGCAGCCACAACACAGTGCAAGTAAAGACACTTACAAATGAGGACCTCCAGAACTACTTCAGGAAGTGGCACGAATGCTCAGAGAAGTGTGTTCAAAGTAGGGGGATGTATTTTGAGGGAGATTGATGGAATGTGTCTTTTACTGTAATAATGTTTTAAGCATTAAGTGTAGTTTTAAATCACACCCTGCGTGTGTATATATATATTCATATATACACATATACACACATATATATATGTATGAATCATATTTCTCTGGAAAATTCTGGCCAATGTAGATGTTAAGGTTGAGGACAAGTTGAAGGATCCTTTTGCAATTTCCCTCACTTCTTCTCCCTTACTCCCCATGCCTACTCACAATCCAGTCAGCGCTTGCCTTTATGTATAACCTAGCATGAGAGCTCCATAGTTAGTCTTTGAGGCCTGACAGCAAAATCAGGGCATGTCGAATATAGTTTCAAGCAATATATCTCTATCTCTATCTATATTTATATCTTTTAAGAAAATGGGGTTGTATTGCTCACCGAGCTATAATTCAAACTGGAATAACCTTGGGAAACCTCTCAACTAACTACTCTGGGTTTTAACTTTCATCAGTAAATGAGGTTGTGTGAGTAAACGCTATGTAATTTGTCTTCCACTTTTTAATTTCTATTACAGTGAATACAAATATAAATTGCTGACTATCTGATGGATTATTTCCCAATGAATCGTTTCCCATTGGCCTAATTAGCTGATCATAACCTTGTTCCCATTTCCCTATTTTGACAAAAGTGATCCTTGGTTGGAATATCATTTTTTAAAGACTATGTTTTCATTATTGATTCATTTTGATTGACAGTGTCACTATAAGCTTTACTCTCTGTCTTCTCAGCTTTGAATTAATGGTAAATGACCACTTAAAAGCTGACTGTTTTCCAACTCAGATAATTTAGTTAGAAAACCTTATAGCCATCTCTACCCCAACAATTCCTCTTCATATTTTGCCACTTTTACATTTTATATTCTCAAATGAAAAGAGAATTTTCCCCTTGACTATTAAGAATATTTTGGAATGAGACATTGTACTAGCACATAAGATTAGCAACAAAAATGCTTCCTGAGGCAGAGGAGAGTTGAGCTGTAATTTAAAGGAAGGCTATCCCATGACTTAGTAGAAAAACAGTACCTTGAGGATTTGATAGAAATAAGAGAAAAGTCCATGGCAAGAAATGAACAAAATCAAAGTACAAAAGAAAGGAAAAATAATAATAATGATGATAAGCAGTGAACAAAAGTAATGAACAGGACTGGCAAATAAATGGGACATGCGCTACCATGTTTGTTCAACCCTGCTTCCCATCCTTCATCAAGGGCAAATATTGCTCATTTCTTGGAAAATGTTTTCTGTTCATGACCAGCCCTTCTCTTCAACCCAGAGATTAAAACATATACTACCAATCTAAAAGAGATGGCACGTCCAAGGAAACCTAGTTGTCATCCTAGATACGATGGAAAGTGATACAAGTATGAATTAAATATCTATTATTCACTACTGAAGCAGTGAGATACTGCCAAGGATGATAGAAAAGATGAGGAAACTCCTTGCTCTACCTCCGAAAGGCTTGCAAATTTAAAAGTAATAAACAATGTTTATAATAGGCAGAATGTGAAAAGCACTTCTAAGAGCTACAAAGTGATACATATTCAAGGAGCCACATATATCTTTTTTTGTGGGACTTAAGAATGGCTGTCAGAAGGATCTAGCATCCGGGATAGATTTTGGAAGCCAGGGAGTACTTCAAAGATGGAGGTGAACCAAGAGGCCACGAGAAAGGCATGATTAGCACGGAAGGCTCCTGGGTAACCCAGCGAGACCTCAAGAGAGGGTATGATCACCATAGGGAGGGATAGAGTAGGATGTTCAAATCAGGACAGCCAGCAAAAGGAAGTTTAGAACAGGCTACATTCAAGCCAAATGTGATCAAGATGATGGGTCATATAGACATGTGGGAATGGGAGGATTTGGTTTTCATCCAACAATGTGCATATAAGAAGGGTGAAATTTTGCTTTTTGACTAAGTCAACATACTACACACCTTCCCGGGCTGATAGGGAAAGTAGAATTGGAGATAGAAAAGACAAGGGTCTTCCTTTATGTAAAGTGGAATGTTGTAGTTAGCTCTGTCTATAAAAGGAAGAAGTGTTCCTCTATCACCAATTGTGTTCCTTCTAACACCAATTTTGTGGATTTTCCATGCCAAAAAGTTCTCTAATTCTCTGCAGACACCATCTATCCTACAATTTAATTCAACTCTGACACTAACCACCCAGAGTTCACACAGATACTATAGTTTACGAAGACAGACCCGAGGACCAATGGAACAGGCTAGAAGATGCAGAAATAACTCCAAACACACTCAAATATCTCATCTTTGACAAAGGAGCCAAACACCCTCGCTGGAAGAAAGATAGCCTCTTTAATAAATGGTGCTGGAAAAATTGGCTTACCACATGCCGAAAACTAAAACTAGATACATGTCTCTCACCATATAC
>PVJO010024580.1:0-24201 GCA_004026905.1 Hystrix cristata | reverse complement strand
GGGCAGGAGTCAATGAGCTTACTGAAATGAAATATAATATTTTTTCTAAGTCCATTTTCAGTGCTTTAGATTATTCTACATTATTCCCTCCTTTATTTTGGTTTGTTTTGTTTGTTTTTGTTTTTTCCCTTTTGTTTGTTTCTATTCTTTACTGCACCAAGAAAATAGAGATCAACAAAGTTCAAGGTAAAAATCTCAAGACGAATCCCTGATATTGGAGTCAATCCTCCCACAACCAATCCAGGGCTCCGGCCTCCAAAGGGTTAAGTAAGAAGGACGGCAGCAAATGGGCATCTGCGTGTGTCCAGCTCGGTGGCCGGGACCCGGGAGCCAACAGGGACCAGCGGGGACCAAACGTGCTCTGGTCTGGTTTCCACTAACATCTTTGACACCTGCTCTTCGGTCCTCCGCGGGGTCTTTGGACCAACGCGAATGTGTGTATTTCTCTCTCTAACCGGAACAACCACAGTCAGGCTGTCTCACAACATGGCATTTGTCCAGTGAGTGATCAAAAGAAAAATGGAAAGTGAATAATCTCTATTTTAGACTGAGGAAACAAAGTCAGTAAGTAAAAATTCTGAGACGAAAGTCAGTAAGTAAAAATTCTGAGACACAGATTTTTAAAATTTAATCTTATATCAAGGACATGAATGATATAAAATTCTGTACCACCTCTAACAAAACACTGCTTTATTAGCTCGGTATTCTTTTGACTACAATATGGTTAAAGCTTTACAAATTTCCTACCTCAAGAGAGAGTATACTGACCTTAAATTGCAGCCAACCTTTCCAGCAAAAATACTTTTCAGACCAGTCCAGTCTGAATGGTGGAAGGAGTCTCGATAACTAAGATTCCACTGCAGATATTAAGAAAATAAACTCAGAACTGATCGGTCCACTCACCTCTGATGATCTTTGTGATTCCCCTCTTAGTTTTCCAAGCTCTTGTTTCAATTTTTCGTTTTCCTGACTCAAGGCCGCCAGACGTTCTTTGGCTTCTTTGCTCTGTATCTCGAAAAACTGGCGCTCTTCCTTCTGTTTCTCTGTCCAGGCTGAAAGCTCCTCAAATCGCCCTTTCATGGCTTGATTGTTCAGCTTCATGGCTTCTGTGTGGGGTTCAGAGTGAGGGAGTCACACGCCAGGGGACTGGGCAGAATTTCACACATGAATCCTCCCCACTGCGTGGCTCCCAATCTAACGCGCCAGGCTTGGCCGGCACCCCAGGGTCAGCAGGAAAGAGGGTGCAAGAAGCGGAGCGCTTTTCCCTTCCAGACAGAACCAGCGGGTCTAGCATCATTTCTCATCCTTAAAAAATCAAGCAGCTGGGCACGGTGGTGCATGCCTGTAATCCCAGGTACTCGGGAGGCTGAGGCAGGAGGACTACAAGTTCAAGCCCAGCCTGGGGCCGAAAGATGCCGTCGCAAAAGAACAAAACACAAAAACAAAAACAAAAAAATGGTCCCAAGAAAATAAAATTGATTTTGGTGCCATCACTATAGCAGAAAAATCTTACTAATAAGAAGGATAACGGGATATAACAGAGCACTCGCCTACCATGTGCAAAGCCTGGCTTCAGTCCTCAGCACTCAATGAACAAATGAACTAGGGGACTGAGGAAGATCTTGATACTCCTTGCCCAGAACACAGGACCTGCCAAAGGCCACGGCTTGAGACAGCAGAATGCTTTCTCTTAATAGGTAATATTTAGGACTAACTCTGTAATTGTTGTAGTCTTTCTCTTATTTTCCTCTTAAATCCACTAAAGGTCATGACACTATTTCCTTGAGACAGATAGAATACTTTCTTTCTTACAATCTATGTATCCATCTGTTGTGGATTTGGGGATTAGATCCAGGGCCCCATGCGTGCCCAGTCCCAAATACTTTTGATCCTTACCTGTATTCAGAAGTAAACAATACAGAAACCATTTTGACCCCACCAAGAGCCACCTGCGCTGTACGAGAAAGGAGCTACGCTGACCTTTGAGCCTCATTGCAAAGGCTGGGAGGGGAGAATGCTCACCTTTCAGCTGGTGGTTCTCAACCAGGAGCTCTTTCATCTGCTGCAGCAGCTCCTCTGGGGTGAACGTGTCCAGGTTGGGGTGAGCCAGGCTGGGGGGTCCATTCCCTGTGGTGTCACTGGGGCTGTCCCCCTTTTCAGTCAGGCAGCTGAGAGTTTGGTGGGACATGGCAGCAGTTCCTATGAAAAAGCCACAAACTAAAAATACACCTGCCTTCCCTCTGCCAGGGGTCTCTATGAGTCCCAGGAATCCATTATTAATTACTAATACAGCATTTACTCCCAAAGTTGTTAGCTTTATAGCTGTTTCTTTTCTTTCTTTCTTTCTTTCTTTTTTTTGTATTGGGGATTGAATCTAAGGGCTGTCTATCACTGAGCTAC
Organism: Hystrix cristata; assembly: GCA_004026905.1. Classification (NCBI taxonomy): domain Eukaryota; kingdom Metazoa; phylum Chordata; class Mammalia; order Rodentia; family Hystricidae; genus Hystrix; species Hystrix cristata. Next base: position 21,801 of record PVJO010024580.1, on the reverse strand, counting down.
ATCCTCAGCCCTGGGTCTCACCCAGGCTGACCTCAAACTTGTGATCCTCCTGCCTCGGCCTCCCAAGTAAATGGGATTACAGGTGTGCACTACGGCACCCAGCTTCCAACTGCATCTTGAACATTTCTCATTCTCCCTTTTAACACGTTCACGATGGGACCACAATTCATGTCTCACTGCCAGGCAGCCTGAACCACTGATGGTACATTCATGACTGTCCCACTGGGTGGCCTTTTATTATTTCATTAGTAAAAAGACCAATAAAAGTGATTAGATCCCTTTTTACCACCAGTGGTACGAGCTGCCCGATGAGACAGTTGCACACATGCCACTGGTGGTTCAAGGTGGCAGGAACATAAAAAGGTATATCCCAGCTTCAGGAGCATGCGTGTATGCGTGTGCATGCATGTATGCGTGTGCATGTGCGTATGCATGTGTACATGCATGTGTGTGTGCGTGTGTGCATGTGCGTGTGTGTGTGTGTGTGTGTGTGTGTGTGCATGCCTGCCTAGACTGGTGTAGAGAGATGCCCAGTGAAGAGCGGGAAAGTGCAAGAAGAGGCCCGTACCCGTGATATGATGACCATGACATGAAGAAAGCATCATTACATAAATTCCCCCATGCAAATCTTTACGTTATAAACTCCTTAGTTTGAGTGAATTGTATGGAATGTGAGTTAAATCCCAATACAGTGGTTTAAAACTTTCCCTATTTTATTGCTTGTATTTTTAGTTAAAAGACAGTTAACCTTTTTCAGTGTTACTGTGTGCTACAGCGCCACACCAGGCACAATCTTGCCTCAATGCTTCATGAAAACACAACCATTTCACATGCGAGAGGAAGCTGAGCTCCCAGGGCGGGGTCATCCAGAGTCAGGAAGCGGCAGGCACCAAGGCTGATGCCAAAACTGAGTAACGCAGTAAAGGTAACACTCAACACTGAAGCTTTGATGTTATGTTTCCCAAAGCACACAGCAGAAAGAGAAGCTTGTTTAGTTATTGCCATATGCTGAAAATATTTTTACACATACCACTTTATTTTGTAGAAGAGTCAATATGGACATATAAGATAGATGAGTGAATCTCAACTCTACTTCTTTTTTACCTACTACTACCTGGGCAAACATAAACGTCTTTCTAGTCATTGGCCACATGCTCTAGGCGAACATTCTCATCTTCACAGTTCACGAAAATGTTAAGTATCATTTATCAAGGACTAACGTAGAGGATTAGAAAACAATACAAAGTAAAGGCAACTCCTCCCTGATTACATTATACACATATTCCTATTCTACAAAGCAAAAAGTGACTGATGTCCAGAGAGATGTCTGAAAAAGCATAATGTGATTATTTCCAAGATGTCTGCCCTTACAAAACATTTTTTGCCAGACACAAGGGATTAAACCCAGGACTTTAGCACTGAACTACATTCTCAGCCCTTCTTTAAAAATACTTATTTCGAGACAGGATCTTGCTAAGTTGCTGAAGTGCCCAGCCTGGGCTTAAACTTGCAGTTCTCCTACCTCAGTCTCCCAGAGTGCTGGAATTATAGGCATGCACCACCTCGCCTGGTTTGACCTTCACCTTACTTTAGCCACTTCCAGTAAAATTTTAGTCAAATGTAAGCAATCTAGAGAGAAACCCCAACTGGGAACAATGGCACATGCCCATAATTCCAGCACTATGGGAGGCTGAGGCAAGAAGACTTCACTTTACAAAACAAATGTGAAGCTTGTGGTCATGGTGCACACCTGTAATTCTAGCTCCAGGGAAGCTGAAGCAGGAGGATCACTGTGAGTTCAGGGCCAGCCTGAACCACACAGTGATACTCTGTTTCAAAAAAAAAAAAAAAAAAAAGAAGGAAAGAAAAAAAGAAAGAAAGACCACCCACAAATTTACAAATTTGACTCCACTATGTATGATGCTACTATACAACTATGATAAAGCAGAAAGCCAGCAATACCACTGGAGGCCACAAGAGGTGACGAAGGCACCCCGCAGTGAGCAGTCCCGTCACTCCTGGGGGTAAGTAGGGCATCAGAATCATCAGCTCCTCCCAATCGCAGGACTACTGAGGCCTGCTGACACTCCGAGCTGCAGAGTCTGTACATATGAAATGAGTCCCTCGAAGACAGAGGCAGGAGGACCTGCCTCTCTGTGACATATAACTGTGTCGCAACATCAACATACACCCCTAGCTGCGTCCCACACCAAGAACAGGCAGCCTTGGGCTCTCCACAGGTTTTCTGGAACCTGCTTTTGGTCCTAGGAACCTGCAGGAGATCAGACACAGTGCCACGGCCCATGGGGACAGCACCCCGTACTGACTGCTGGAGTGACTTCTTCCTCAAGCAGCCACAGCAAAGAAGTTATGTGAGGAGGACAGCAATTTTATGAACATATTTCTCAATTATGAATGTCTTGTATCCACATTTCAGAGAACCGAATTGATTAGAAAAGAGGTATCATGGAGAAATATTCTATCACTTAGCGTCAGGTGATGAAAATAGACTGCTCTTTTTTCACCCCATTACAAAAATTCTGGATAAACTGCCAGTTTCTCATTTTCTATCAAATTCATTTTTTGCACAGAATGATCTTGGTGCTAATATTTCATAAATATGCAGTTTTGGGGGTTGGGGATTTAGCTCAAGTGGTACAGTGCCTGCCAAGCAAGCACAAGGCCCTGAGTTCGATCCTCAGCACTACCTCCCCCAAAATGGAGTTTTACTGAATAATAGTGTCTTCTCCTACTTTGCAGAGGAATAATACGGTTCCAAGTACGAGGCCTGAAGATGAATCCTTACACACATATCATTTACCTGCCAACCTCAAATTTCCTTAGGTATTTAGTGATCAGCACTTGGAAAGGCCATAGACGTATTTAACACACTTCTTTTATTTTGCGGCGTCAGGGATCAGTACCTTCATCAGGTCTCACATGTGCTAGTCAAGTGCTTTGTCACTGAGTGACCCCCAGCCCAACAGATTTTTTTTTCCAAGTATCTAAGCACGTATGTGGAGCTGTGCTGTGGTTTCATGTACTATATCACAAATTTATTTTCCAAGGAAAAGAAAGAGAAGGAAAGGGGAAAGAAGAAGAGGGGAGAATAAAGAAGAAAAGGGAGAGAGATGTTCCCTTGAAGATGATTAGTATTTTTTTCTGCCTTGACCTTTACCAAGTCTATAGGGACAACCATAATAAAATCAAAATTGGTTCTAGTCGTGACATTGGTGCTTCTTTCTCAGGTTGCCCAGGTTTTATAAATGACACTGGGAAAAAGCAGGGTTGTGCCAAGAGAGGCACATTGATAGCAGAAGTCAACTGACCTCTGAGACTATTTAATGACTCAGCAAGCAAATGAGCATCCTTGCGGTTGCTACCAGCGACACAGCCCTGGGAAAAGCAGTTCCAGTAAGGTCACAGTCCCCTCAATTCAGACACACCCGGTACCTTCACGGGCATGCTACTCTCTCTCACAAATACACACGGCTATCCTAGCTACAGCAAACTCTGTTAGCCAGTATTATTAGGAAAGAACGCTTTGTAACTCAAATGTCATGAAGTTAGCATATATGGCACACAAAAGCATGCAAAAACTTACTTTTAAAATTTTATTAACCCACTTGTGCCTCGTGTTCCATTTTTGGAATGCCAAACACAATGGAACATAACACAATAAAACCTTGGATTGCGAGTAACTTGTTTTGCAAGTGTTGTGGTAAGATAAGGAAACATTTCTAATAAATTTTAACTTGATAAACTAGTGATTTTTTTCTTTTTTTTGAGATAGGGTCTTGATATGTAGTTCAGGCCTGCCTTGAACTCCCTAAGTAGCCCAGGCTGGCCTCAAACTCATGGTGATCCTCCTGCCTCAGCCTCCTAAGTGCTGGGATTACAGACATGCACTACCATGCCCAGCTAGAAGCAATGTCTTACAATACAAGTAGTTTGTGATGCCAAATGTCACATGATCACAACTGAGCCAAAAGTTCTTCCCCCTATACCCTCTCTTTGCAGGACTGTGGGTCATCATTTCCCAACAGCAAAAGGGTGTGCAGGAGATCTCATCCACAAAGGAGAAGGACGAAAAGGTGGCAGAATCCCTCACTTAAAGGAGATTAGAGAGATGTGTAAAATGTGAGAAAGAGTGCAAAGTTTTGTAGAAAAGCACCATCTGAATAAGGCTATAGCAGTGTGAGCAACGAATCTGTTTAACAACAATGCAATGTCACAATTCCACAAAATCCTCAACAGGAGAAAAAAGCAAATGTCATTGGATAAGTTCCTTGTCAAACCTGAAAAAAAAGAGATTCCACTGAAGTAATAGCTAACAGTGATTCTATTAGTGACGGTGGAAGTTGTCCTACATAACCCTCCTCCCTCTTGTCTCCCTCACACCCGTCATGAAGGTATTCAAAGGTAAGTGCAGGTTAATTTATTTTTCTTTATATTTTTTATTTTCCTTATTATTTTGTGTTATATTACTGTATTGTAATCATTTTTATATAAATATTTTTGGGCTGTGAATGAATGGTCTGCGTTTCCACTATTTCTTATGGAGAGATTTACTTTGATATACAAGTGCTTTGGACTACAAGAGTGTTTCCAATGAACTGTGCTCACAAACCAAGGTTTTACTATAAAAGTTTTTCTCTTCAAAATCTTGTTCCTCAAAGTTTTCTAGGTGACATATATGAATTTCATGCAAAAAATAAAAAAAATTGCAACCCTTTGGCATAAATGGGTTGAGAAATTTTGTATTGATTCATAAGGCACTTTATGATTTTAGAGTATTTTGAGGCATCATTATGAGGTACCATGATATAATACACACATGTGCAGAAGATACTGGTAGAATGCCAGTTAGTGAAAGCCTAATTCTCTGAATATTTAACATCACCTTGAGCTACTTTTAATTGCTCTTTGAATTTATCTTTGAAGTTTAGAGGAATTGGAACAAAGCCATTTATTCCAAGGTTCTATCTGATAATATATAAAACTGTTTATTTAGTTAGCTTATGTATAAGGCATCTATCTAGGGGAAGGGCCTGAGATAGAGTTGGGTAACCAGCCTTATTGGTAAGAATTAAGAACAAACAGTGAATTAAGACTTTGGACAAAGAATGAACTTCTTCAGACAATATGACATGTGGCCCCCTCCCTACTAAACGGAGGTGCAGCCACTCCTTGCTAAGGTCCTGAGTTCTGAGGAATTTAAAAGCAATGAACTTCCTCAATCAGTATGGAATGTAGCCTGCTCCCCACTATTAAAGTGAGGTATTCCCTCCTAAGCTCCTGAGTTCTGAGGATATTAAACTACAAACCACTTTTTTCCCTAAAAGCCCAGTTTCCTTTACACTCTGTGTGTTGAAGAACTGGGCTACAAGCCCGAGTTCCAGTTGGTCATTTTAAATCCATAGTCATCCTGTGGTAGACGGCCACTAAACAATGAGCAATTCCTGTGCTCTGCTTATCTACAAGTAGTTCTAGATGGAGGGACTATGTGGCCGCTCACTCGGGGTCCCTCCTGGAAATCCAGGAACTACTCTTTTTATTTCCAATAAAACTCTCCTAACCTCCTTTGTTCCCAGATGTTATGAGCTCATGAACTTGACACATTTGACATCTAGCAGGGTGGGAGTTATTTTTCCCTATAACAATAACAGAATTTCTCATAATAATCCAAGTGATCTAGACTCACAGTGTGTCATTTCTAAGCAAAGCTGATATTAAGCACTGCATTAACTGAGCACAGGATTTGCTGTAAGGAATATTGAGAATTACTACCTGGTAGGTGAAGGTCAAAAGGCAGAATCTTCTAGATTTTCTTCCCAGGTCTACCACCTGAATTCCTAACAACATACATTCTTATTCTTACTTACAGAGGCCAAGTAATTATAGCAATGACTTGCCCTTTTAGACATGGGCATAAATCTCATTCTGTAGTTGGCCTTAGAGAAAATCTAGCCCAGTGGTGGCAGACCTGTGCCACTCACGCTGCAACTGGCAGGCAGAGCCCTCTCCGTCGGGACACGAGCCAAGCTGCCCCAGCAGGCAAGCATCGGATAACAGTTATTTCCTCTAAACTAAAACCTCACTACTCAGGTTTAACTGCAGTGCTGTCGCTTTGTGATAAATAAGTGGGTTTTGGGTTGCAGTTTGGGCACTCGGTCTCTAAAAGGTTCACCATCACTGATCTAGACCAACTTCTTGCTCAAGGCAAGAAGGTCTTGTATGGTTCAAAAAATTCAATAGAGATTTGTGAAGTGAATTGAGTAGCTTCCCTAAATGGTCTTTCACCTTCTTCCATCTCAATATGGTTGCCTTCATGGCTTCTTTTTTCTTTTTTTTTGGTGCTGGGGATCGAACTCAGGGTCTTAGGCTTGTAAGGCGAGCACTTTAACCGCTGAGCTAAATCCTCAGCCCTTCACGGCTTCTTTTATAACATGATGTTACACTTAGGAGTGCAACCATTCTCTTACAAGACTGTTTTAGCAGCGACAAATACGGCCTTTCAGGGTCTGTGGCCAACTTGCTACCTCCCAGTGCCATCTCCTCTCACAAATCACTTGTAAAAAGGCACATTAAAGGGCTCACAGTTCACTGCATTCTTAGTGTCCATGTCCTTGTGTCTTCCTTGTTCTCTCCTTGAAACGTCTGGCTCTCATTCTGCCCAGCGGACTTCCGCTAGACTTCCACTAGTTCCAGTATGGCATCCTGCGTAAAGTGAGTTCTTACTTCCTCCAGGCACCCAAGAGCAAGTTGTATTTCTACCTCCTCGGCCCTTGCTGTGATTACTGTCATCCTCTTATGCCTACTCTTGCTCTCCACGTGACTCTTACTAGAGACTGGCCCAGAGCAGGCTCTCCGTGTTTGTTGAAATGAAATGAAAGTGCAGCATAATGAGGTCTTCTGAAGTCTAATACCTATAAAACATTTTCTGCTGTGTGACAATTAGCAGTGTCATGAGTTTCTTACAGTTCTGTCATTCATTTCCAGATTCTTGAAGTCAACTTTTAAAATTTACTTTAAAAATTCAGAGTGCTTGCCTGGAAAGCACAAGGCCCCGAGTTTGATCCCCAGCACCCAAAAAAAAAAAATTTACTTTAAAAGAACTGCTTTTCATACTATGCAAATGTATCACGTGAATATTATTTCATAATTCATGTTCTAATGCTCCATCAGTGTACACCTAAAATGGAAACAATGGATTTTTTTTTTTTTTTAGTTTTTTGAGATAGGGTCTCATTATGTAGCCTGGCTGGCCTCCAACTCACGGTGATCCTTCTGCCTTAGCCTGCTGAGTGCTGAGATTACAGGCATGCACCACCATGCCCGGCTCGAAAAAATTTTTAAATAATACATTTTTTAAAGTTTTAACTTCTTCCTTTTCCCTTGGATTTTGGTTTTACTAGTCCATAAATTCTAAAGAACTTATTAAATATGCCAAATCTAAAACTCAGGAAAGCAGGTTTAGGGACCACTAGATGTACTTCAATTTAAGAGAGAGGGTTCAGTAGGAGAGTAATAAAAATTCCTGTCCAGAAGTTTGTTTTGGGGTGAGGTGTTAAATTTCATAGCATAATATACAGTACAACATAAAGGTCAGCTGTAAAAAGCACGTTGTTACTTTCATAGTACTGTACACAATATACAAAGAATTTCTAAAACTGGCACAGCAGAAAAACACTACAGACTCAAATCAATCCCAGTCCTCTCTCCCAGGCCACACTGAAAGGTCGCCTATCCATTCCGGGACAGTCCTTGGCCTTGACCTCTGCTCTGGGCCCTCTCTGGCTGGGGCTCTCGACCTTTTCTCTTCCTAAGTCTTCTGTTAACAGTGCAGCCTTGCTGGCCTGTCCTGAGGCTCTAGGGGTCCCCACACTACCTTATTTTCCAAAGGCTGTCACGTTCCAATTCATCCTAAAAGCCTCTGAGACACACATTTCCACATCACTGTACTCCTGAGGGTGGAGGCCAGGCCAGAAGCTGGGTTTCATTTTCCCAGAGCCTTGTTTGCTGCTTCCAGCTTACATATTTCCCAGAGTAAAAGCAACTGCTTTGAAGTGCTCATTCTCATCAAATATTCACTTCCCCTCTATATGTATATTATGTAATATACACACATATGCATAAACACATACATTACATACATATGCACACTACCTCTACCACACAGCCCCAGCCCGGTGTGTGCAGATTCCTGAGCTGTCTGGTAAATCCACCGCCTTGGACAGGTGTCACCCTTCTTTACTGATCCCGAGTCACCTCTTTAAAGCAGTGTTTCCTGTCTTCCAAAGGGGTACCTGTAACCACTTCCTCCTTACAACCAGGAATCGGCTGCATAATCAACCCGAGGGAGGCCGTCACCCTCAAACCACCTCGGGGACCTGCGGCCAGGCAGGCCGGACCGTGACTCTCCTGGGGAGAGGGACCCCGCGGGGGGGCAGCCCTGTCGCCCCTTCCCGCCAGCTCAGGACCCACGGGGCCTGGACACCCTCCCGGGCAGCCGTGCCCGCCCCTCGCCACCCTGTCCCCGAGGGCTCTGGGGCCGGAACGGCTTCGGGTACGCGGGCGCCCGCCACCCCCTCGTCCAGCCTCCGTCGGCCGCCCCGCTCACCCGCCGCCTGCGATCTGTTCTCCTCCGCGTCACTGCTTCCCGGGCATCGCGCCCCCGCAGGAGCGCTCTGGACCGGGAGGCGACGCCGGCCAGGCACGGCCGGGTGGGGGCGGCGGCGGCGGCGGGGTGACGCGCGGCCTCGCGACCCGCCGGAGCCGCTCAGCTGACCGCAGCGCAGGCTCGCGCACGGCCGCGGAATTTCCCGGGCCCCGCCCCCGCGGCCCCGCCCCCGGATGCCCCGCCCCCTGGCGCCCACCCGTCCCGCCCCTCCGCTTCCCCGCGGGGCCAAGCCCCGCCCCCAGGCGCGCGCAGGAGCCGCAGGACACCCGAGGCAGCGGCGAGGACGCCGAGCTGCCCGGCGGATGACGTCGGTGAGGCTGTTAATTAGATCAGGCTGCAGACTCGGTCTTCCCCGCGTCTTGCTTGTGCGGCCCCGCGGTGATCGCCGCAGGGTGTCGCCGCGCTCCACGGAAAATGGAGGAGCGACCCAGGCATCCCCAGAAGGAGGCCGTGCTCAGTGTGCCTTACATCTAGGTGTGGTTAGATTGCTTTCGGCCCGATACTGCTTTTATTTATTTATTTATTTATTTGCCGTAATTAAAAACAAAGCCCACGGAGTGCTCTTGCACTTTTGTTTTCTGAGACCTTTTAACAGCTGGGTGCATCCACTGCCCCAGGTGGGATTAATAGATTGGCCTAGGTTAGCCCTGGAAGCAGGCTTTGCTGCCGTGGGAAGTAGTGCATTGCTCTACTACACAGGGGCAGGACGATGCTTTTACACTCCTCAGCAGGATTAAAGGGAAGAAAACAATAAGGCCGCCCTAGCACTGAGGAGGCATCAGCAAGGACTTCGCGCCCGATGTAGATGCCATCTGCTCCTGAGGGTAAGGTCTCCGTCAAGGGCATTGGGCCGTCATGGAGACTGCAGCGCTTGACAAGTAAACACAAGTTAGGGCGAGGGCCCCGGTGATCGGAGAGACTCTGAGGGGGTGTGTGCTCGAGGCTACATAGGACCTCATGGCAGGAGCACATGATTGCCCAGTGAAAGGGCAGATGCAGCTCACGCTGGTGGAAACAAGCAGCGCCTGGTTTGTTTCAGAGGCTGGAAAGAAAGAAAAAATCCTAATCTCCAAAGGGAGAAGGAAGACACATCCTCTCCTGGTTATCCAGACCACCCGCTACCCAGCCCTCGATACCCTCTCCCATTCCTGTTAATCCCAAGAGCAGGACAGAGGGGGTCTGAGAATGCAGGTAAAAACCGAACTCATTCCGCAAGGACCACAGACGACTTCCAGGACCTCTGTTCACTAAGAAATGTATGGCAATGTCTCCTTCCCAACCAGTCAGCTCTGCAGGGGACTTCAGCGGGGTGTCCTCTAACTCAGTTATGACACTACTGACTGTGGTGGCAGATCCCACAGGTCAAGGACTCAGTCCCACAAGACCGATTCCTATTTCGAACACCAATTGCAAACTCCACTTTGTTTCACCAGAGCAGACCGACCAGCCTGCTATAAGTTGGGCCTTCCAGGACCCCCTCTTGGGTTTTGTTGTCTAAAGCAGTTCTCAGGGAAACACCTATGTTTGGCAGTTTATCATGAAGAATATTTAAAATGATATAAATAAACAGATGAGGGCACTTTCTGGAAGTGTTCCCAGTACGGAAGCTTGTCCTGGTGGAGTTGGGTGTGCCACCCTCCCTGTGGATGTGTTCTTGTTCACCCTGCTGCAAGCCCTCATATGTTCAGATAATCCAGAAGCTCCCCACACCCCACCCTTTTGGAGCTTTGCAGAGGTTTCATTATGTAGGCATTATTGACTAAATCGCTGACTGTTGGTGATCAATGTAACCTTCAGCCCCTCTTTCCTTCCCAGGGGTTGGGAGGAAGGGTAGGACTGAAAATCCAGACCTTCCTGCCTTATCTTTTTAGTGGCCAGACCCCAATCAGTTCATAAGCGAACAAAAGAGACCTTGATCATTTTGAAAATGCCGAGGATTTGGGGATTTGTAAAACAGGAAATGAGGACAAAGACCAAGTAGGTATTTCACAGTATCTCAGAAAGTTGGCAAGTCAGTCATGCCCTAAGGCCTGATTCCTGATTTGAGCTCAAAGGTTGTGAGGTGGGAGTATGAGGTGAGTGGAGAGGGCTGCCTCTTACAGAGTGAGCCTCTGAGGGAGGCTGCCAGCTGGGAATTTTTGCAGAAAATCAGTGTATTGTAGAACAGATATCATTTCATCAGGGCGGGGCAAAAAAGAAAGTTCTTGAGTTTGGTGTGTAATGATTTGACAGGAATAATTCAGGGAAAAGACTTCATCACAGCTGCCCCCTGGAGACAGGACGAGAAATTCCTCCTGGGCCTGTTAAGTGTGGCTGGTATGAGCCACACTTTTTAAATAAAACTTACGGAGAGCCCATTGTTTTGTTTTGGACTAAGTTCTTGCACTAGACCCCAAAGACAAAGCTAAAATTCATAGAGTCACTCATAATGAAGTTCCACTTACCAAGCTTAAATTAGTGACTATGGGAATAGAGAAAACATAAAAAATAGGCAAAAAGGAGACAAGGGAAATCATCATTTTAAAAATGAAAACTGCAGCTTTAGGACACAACCTGTTATAGTTGAAATGGGCCAAAAATAGTCTTGCTTCTTGTGTGTGGTGAGGAAAGAATTACTGAGTGTCCACCTTGTGGTATGTAATAAGTAGCTATATTTATTGATGATTACAGGCTGGTAGCAACAGGAATGGGGAAAGGGAAAAGCAGAGAAGACCCCTTGATAACTCAGCTTCCAGTATTTCAGGGGTTCAGGATTATGGAAGCATGTATAATCATTAGGGTGGTGCAGTATTTACAGTTGAATGGAGGGAAAGAGAGTGACTCACACAACTTCACTGTTTCTAACTGTACTATTCCCCCCTGAGAGCCCTGGGCCCTGAAAATCTTTGAGGGGAGTTGAAGAAGGAAGTTCCATCTTCTATGGTTGAATAGGGTCATTGGCCCTACCTACATGGAGACCAAGGAACTCTCACCCTGACTGATCTAGGAGTTCAAGGGAACTGAGCCCTTCCTCTAAGGGTTTCTTGATGAACTTTGGACATGGAAGCAGTTTCTGATCTTGAATTATGGTCACCACCAGTAGTTCAACAGCTGTAAAACAGAAATAAATTTTCACCGTTTTAGACCTACTGACAAAGGAAATGCATTCTTCGTTTGGGGAAAAACATAACCCCTTCTTTTCAGCTGTTAGGAGATCTAGTCCCCTCTGATGTTGTATGGACACTGCCGCTAGTGAATCTTTTTGGTTCTGAAGGATTACAATACACTGGGCAAGTTCATCTAGGCTGTCTGTCAAGTTCGTAGGTGGCTGCTAATAATAGGATAAAGATGTGATTAGCTTTAAGGACTCATGGAAATAGTCACTGTTTATTATCTCTATTAGAGGCAGTTTTTGAATAATCCAGGATGATCCCAAAAGAAACAGGAAAGACCCAAAAGATGTCATGTTATAATTTAGAACAAAAACCCTGTCTGGAACCTTTTATCATGAGTTTATCACTTGGGGTCTGGCAGCCTCTAGGTGAGAATAAACAAACTTTACCAACAGATTAAAGTATGTATGACCAAAGTATGAGCACTAGCACTGAAAGGCAGATTAGGGAAGGATCCACAGCAGGCGTTTTTCTTAAGGGATTGAAATAGCACTTGGAACCAGCTGGCTCCTTGACCTGTCTACAAGTGTAGCTAGAAACTGTCAGCAGAAAACACTGATTGGAGCCCCTTTTTATGTTTAGCCTATGTTGCTATTACTTTTATGTGTCTTTGGTTATACACCCTTGCTAGGTGTTTAAAACAGGGTTAAAGAGAGACCTATGTCAACCAAAATTTACCTCTTCTTGTCTATCAAGTTCAGTTAAATCTCCCCAGGCGTGACTTTCAGAACCGTGTACAGAGACTCTCAGGTCAGCTGCCAGGATGGATCTTGCTTGACCATGTGACTTTCTGTGAAATCAGGAGAGACGTTCCCTCTTTGGTGACTCTCTTTGGTGACTCTTTGGTGACTCTCCTTTTTTGGTGACTCTCCTTTTTTGCACACTGTGTATTGACTGACTCCTGTCCTCTGGGCCCAACAGTCTCCTTCTCAGGAGGTTGGGTAACTCACCAAAGTAGTAGGATCCTGTAGAGAGGTTCCCTTTTCTTCTGGGTCCTTTTGACCTTGGAAGATCAGTGCCAAAATATTGGCTACCTTTTAAGCCTAGTTACCTTTTTAACTTTGGTCTCCAAGCCTTAGTTATTGAACACCCAGAAGGTCACTTGCACCAGTATTGAATTTGGAGCAGTGAGTTTAACTATTATATTCTCATCTAGATATCAAGCACTTTAAAATATAAAGTATAGCCAGAGGTCTGTTATTTTCTTACCAATCATGGTTGTCTTAGAAGCTGAATCCCTGCAGAATGCTAACAGATAATAATTTTAAAGTTTTACAGAGAAAAGTTGAGATCAAGAGTCATATAGCGTTTTAGTATGACAATCACGGTGACATTATTATCTTTGAAACACATTTAAATGTCCATCTTAGTACAGAGCTTTTAAAGTCAGATATTTATTAATTACAAGATATTAAATCGTATAAACTTTCACCTAATTTACTGTCCTTTAATAGGGTACCATCAAAGAAGAATGCATCTATCTATAGATGTACCTTGTAGGTTTTTAATGTCAAACCTTTAATTTTTATTGTGTGACATTATCTGGACTGCTCAGTGCCCAAGTATCTCTAATATAGTGACACATACATAACATACACATAAACTTTTTTTTATATAAATTATCATTTGTCTGGTGATCTTAGGCTGACTTGACATGCTCCTCCTTTCAGAAGTAGCTGAACACAAGTAAGAGAAAGGTATATATCTGAGTCTAAAAGAAAAGTTTATCACCATAAATAACTCTAGCCTGTAAGCCACCAGTATGATGAGACGTCTTTCTAGTTTTGTATTCTGAAGACCTGTATACCCAGAGAGCATGAATACATTTAGTACACCATGCAATCAGCAATAATGAGTGTCACTGGTATATGGAAGACTTTGTCTCTTAATTTAGTTTCATACTGAGAGCATCTTTTAATTAGAAAACCTTATTGTTTTACCCACAGAGAACCTTTCGATGATAACCAATTTCAGTAATATGTTTAGCAAGGTTCACTGGGGTGTGTCTCCCATAAGGCTGTGGAAATTATTGGGGATTCCACTAGTAATAAAGACTGGTATAAATGTTCCCAGGCCACTCCTTTTTCAGCTTTGTCCAGGGGTTTCCTCAAGCGCAAGGGGTCCCCATTTAGTTATTTTTTTTTTTTTTTGTGGTGCTGGGGATCGAACTCAGGCCCTTGTGCTTGCAAGGCAAGCACTCTAATCACTGAGCTAAATCCCCAGCCCTCCATTTAGTTATTTTAAAAATAATTATTTTAGATGACCTATGAGAACCAGATCATAATAATTAACACATTATTTTTGACCAATGAAAAACTCCCAAGTTCTTGAACACAGACAACAATAGGCATTGCATTTGTAAAAACAATAGGCATTGCAATCTTCACATCATGTAGATTGGCTGGCAACCTAGGTGGAAGCATGTCCTTAACTCTACTGACACTTGTTTTGGCTATAAACCATCTTAAATTGTAGTCATAAATATTTTAACCTTCCTGTTTTCCATGGAAATTCTCCCAGAAAGGCAAAAAGAAGAAAAAAGAAAATGTTAAGCTCAAACAAAACAGCTGCAGGTGTTGCAACTGGTCATTAACAGAAATTGAATAGACAGATGGATAAGCACACATAAGACAAGTGTTTATAAACCAGAGTGCCCTCAGATGTTGTTATGGTTTGTGTCTAGATGTCCCCCCAGAGACACATGTGGTCATAGGCGGTGTGTTTTCCGAGATGGCTGGATCTAGTGTGTGATTACTAAATTAGTCCCCTGATTGATTTGGCGTAGTTCTGCTGGGATCAAGGATGTGATGCTAGGATTAAGGGTGCTGGGATTAAGGGTGGGAGTGCTACCCGCCCTAAAGGCAGATAGCCTGGATAAGATATAAGGGACAGAAAGAGGCTTGTATGGTCCCTTACCTTGCTGCCTTCTGCCTGTCTGCCATGCCACCCTGCCTTGGATCCAGCCAATTATGGACTGAAACCTCCGCAAACTGTGAGCTGAATAAACCTTTCCTCCCTTAACTTTGGGTGTTGGGTATTTTGTCTCAGCCACAAAAGAAAAGTAACTAAGAGAGATGTATCTGGTGATGGTCTTTTTATGAATCAGTCACAGCTATTATTTTAGTAAGTGTAATAAACAAGACAGTAGCAAGACTACTCACACAACTTAATTAGCAAGAGTAAACTGTTTTATTTACCTGGTTTACCAGATTGATTGGTTTTTTTCTTTTCTGAAAAGAAACTTGAGGTTATCTGTTGGTTTACAAGTGTATAAAGTTTGTCACTCTTTCGTTGTCTTCTAGTGTCTCAGGTGGTTTGGGCTTTACCATGGAGAGATGACTCTTACGAGCTATTTCCTGTATTTTAACGGCAAAAGAAGTGGTAAATAGGGTTGTGAGATCTTGTACTAGGCAGTATTTTCCTGATGACTTGACAATTGGTAAAATGGGGACTGGCATGGGAGCAGTAATTCTGTAGCCAAAAATTTAGCAATAATAGGCTAGACTCCAGTCTAGCTTTTTTCTTAAGGAAATAATGTGTTCTTGGAGGATAGATTGGGGTCCTTTAGCTGAATGACTACTAAAGTGGCCTTGACAGCTCTCCCATCCAGGGTGCCATCATACATTGCTTGGGGACCAACTCTTGGCAGAGACATTGGGTTCCATGAGGTCAGGCTGGCTGGGCCTTTAGAGATTAGGTCTTTGGTTGCCAGGGCTTGAGTATCAGAGTGGCCCTGAGCAGGAAGAGTACATCTCTTTCAATTATTGGCGGGGGGCACTCCAGTATCATCTTGAAGGCAGCTTGGAAAAGGAAATCTTCCAAATGGCAGTGCAGAGTAGGTATACAGAAAGCTGTCTGGTTAACTCCCTCAAGGCCCACAACAACTTTAGAATGGATGAAAGGTCACCCTGATAAGAAACTAGAACTGAGGAAGTCATGCCAGTATCACAGAGGCATGTAATTTGTTTACCCACTACATCTAAAGTTGCCTGAAGCTCCTGTGAATGAATTATGATACTCTTGTGCGGGAGCCTTGCAGGCTGTGTTGGGCACCATCACCACTCACTGTCAGGGGCTTCTTTCCTGGTCACTATGATGAGGGATGACCTCATCTCTCTCTCAGAATGAGGGCAGTCTTTCTTCCAATGCCAAGCGTCTTCTCCAAGGGGTGGTCAGAGCTCATTTTCTCCGAGCAGATACATAGGCCATTTATTATTACTCAGGAATATAAGATCATCTCTTTGAAGGATCTTAGTGTGGAACTCATTCCAATGGCTAAGAAGACATCTGAGCAAGGACTCAGAAGGAATTGTTGTTCCCATCTGTAGACAGGAGGAATAAAAATTAGGATCTAGGATTTTGGCAGGCCTGTACGTGGGCTAGTCCCCACTGGTGGGGACTTGATAGAGCCTCTCCTGTTAGTCTGAGACTTTCAGCCCCCCACCCAAGGGGCTTAAACTGGCAATACTAAATTCCTGAAGCCTTCCAGCCCCCTCCAGGGGTTCCACCTGGCAAGGCTGAATTTCTTGTGACTGGCTGTCTCCAGCCCTAAGTGCACACCAGTGCTACTTCCTTGGACCCATTGGATTTCCCCTATAAACACAACTCATCTCTGGTTGAAGAGCCCAGAGGTAGGGTGCCTTACTGGCTGGATGTTCCTTAGCCAGTGAAAAATGGAACAAAACTCATTCCTAGAGAAAACTCAACTCTCTAGAGCAAACCAGAAAACATATGTATTAAGTGACAGAATCGCAAAATAAAATCCAGCCACTATGTCCTTTCAGACAGCAGCATAAATTTAAACCCACAGTTATCACAATGAAAGCAAAACTGAGTAAAAAGGAGAGCAAACCAATATCACCAAACTACCCTACTGAGCAACAGCTCTAGGTAGATGGGCCTTGGGACCCAGAAGAGGTGAGTCAGCTAGAGTTGGTTCTGCCACTTACTGGCTCACACAGAAGCTGTGACAGGAAGTATTTATTTATTTTTTATTTTAGTGGTACATTTTAGATATATATAATGATTATGTTCATCATAGGGAATTTGTAACTGTACATGATATATCATCTTTTTTTCCCATCCCCTCCTCTCCCTTCAACTCCTCCTCCCTACTTATTTACAAAAGATTTATTTTCATTTTTTTCTTCTATTCTCTTTTTTCTTATCCTTTCCTTCTTCCCCCCCCCCTTGTTTCCCTTCCCATTTGAACAATTTCTTCCCTTTTCCAATATATATTATTCATTTTGGTCCTTATATACACTTTTGGTTTCTCACACCAGAGAAACAATGTGGTATTTAAACATGTGTGTCTGATTTATTTCACTTAAGAGTACAGTCTCAAGGTACATCTATTTACTAGAAAAGTCTCAAGCTTATCTTTCTTTATAGCAGAATTGTACTCCACTGTATTAAAAAAAAAAAACCCACATCTTCTTTATCCATACATTGGCTGATGGGCATTTGGGCTGTTTCTAAGATTTAGCTATTGCAAACTGTAACACTATAAACATGAATGTGCGTATGTCACTGTGGTATGATGCTTTTAATTCTTTCAGGAAGATACTAAGAAAGGGAATAGCTGGGTCAAATAGAGTCTCTACTTTTAGTTTTTTGAGGCATCTCCACACTGATTTCCACAACGGTTGCATCAGTTGACACTCCCACCAACAGTGGAGAAGGGTTCCTATTTCCCCACAGCCCCTCCAACATTTGTTATTGGCTGATTTCTTGATAATAGCCATTCTTTCTGGAGTGAGATGGAATCTCAGCATTGTTTTAATTTGCATCTCTTGAGTGACCAATGATGTTGGACATTTTTTCATATATTTATTTGCCATTTTTACTTCTTCATCTGAGAAATATGTATTCATTTTGGATGCCCATTTTTGCATTAGGTTTTTTAATTTGGGGGGGTCTGAATTTTATTTTTGGTTCTTTATATATTCTAGATATTAGTCCTTTGTCTGAAGAACGGCTGGCAAAAATGTTTTCCCACTCTGTGGGTTGTCTTTTCACTCTGTTGGTGGTTTCTTTTGCTGTGCAGAAACTTTTTCATAAGATGAGATGAGATCCCACTTGTTGATTCTTTGTGGTATTTCCTCACATTGCTATATTCCTGTGTCTGGACACCAAATCTCAGAGAGGCCATTTCTCTGCTGTTCACCACTCTGCCATCTTCTTGGAAATCCCCAGGAGGTTTAAAAGGGTTTTCTTTTTCCATGAAGAAAAACACTGTACCTCTTAACCCTTTTTTTTTTCCCAGTTATCCAGAAACAACAACTAAACAAGTGCAATACGTCTAATACCCAAAAGACTGGGGTGGAGGGAATCAGAAAGGGAGAAAGAAAATTACTAAAAACCGTGGAAAGGAAGCATTCCATGTGAGTCCATGACCCACAGGGAAGCACAAACACCTTTGGCACTAAACAGGGAGCTGTCCAAATTCAGGGCGAGTTACCCAGTACTTTACAGAGAAAAGCAAAAGTTCAGATGGGTCAGGTCCATATCTTCTGGTCCCCTGCTCTGCACAGCTATGCCAAAGCATTTGTCTACAAGCAACCTCTCCCCTACTCTGTTAGGCCTCTGCCCATCCCCACTGAGGTGTGTGCCACAGCCTCCAAGATAGACTTTCCACACTGTGTAGATCAACAACAGAATATAAGCCCAGCTGATTGGCAGGGTCCCTCCTGTCCCCCACAGGGACAGAAGCTTTTTGTCCCACAATCTAGTTTTCCACACAGTGATTGGTCCACCTCTTTTCCCAGGAATCCATTCTTTGCCCAGAAAGGAGAAGAGAGAGTTTCTCCTAACAGAATAGGGAGTTATCTTCCTTGCTGGCTGTGTTGTCTGGTTGCTCACTTCTGCTGAGGTCTGCAAAGTCCCCTGGATTGCTGACACCATCAATGTCTGGTGAGGTTTCTTGGCTATTGATCTCTCCAGTGTCTGCTGAGGTCTCTAGGCTGCTGTGCAATAAAGCAGCTTGGCTCATTGTCTGGTGAACTCTCCCAAGATTTGGTAAAGGACTCCTTGCTGATGTTACAGGTGAATGGTCCAAAAATATCCCAGTTTCTTGTGTGCAATGAGGAAAGAATTGCCAAGCGTACATCTTGTAGTATGTAGTAAGTAGCTACGTTTATTGAAGATCATAAGACAGTAGTAGCAGGAATAGGGAAAGGGAAAAGCAGAGGAGAGCCCACAATAACTCAGGCTTCCAGTATTTAAAGAGTTTACTATTATGTAAGCATGGATAATCATTAGGGTGGTGTTGGGTTTATAGTTGAATGAAGAGAGGGGAGTGGCTCACTCAATTTCCCTGTTTCTATATTAAACCCAGTTTATTTTTTTTTCTCTCTATTCTAGAACATGACAAGCCTAGGCAATTCCCTTTTACCTGAAAACAGGCTCCCTTTTACCTGAAAAATGGCTCTGCCATTCTCTTTTACTTTTACTTTTTCACCTGCAAATAGACCACGTCTTCACCTGTAAATTGGGACTTCCCCTATGAATGGACCATCCTTCCCCACTCACCAGAACAAGACCATAGATTATCAAATTCCATAGATTTCCACCACCAGAAACACATAAATATTCCCTGTTCCAAACTCTAGTGCATGCATTTCTCCAAATGCCCACGTTCCACTCTTGAGTGCCTCCTAAAATCTCTGTCTAATAAACCCTTCCCATGTGTTATGGCTTCTAGCAAGATGTACCCCCAAAGCCTCATGCAGTCATAGATGGCGCTTTTCAGAGGTGGCTGGATCTAGAGTGTGTGAAGCTGGGATCAAAAATGTGTGATTACTAAACTAGTGCACTGATTGGTTTGGCATAGTTCTGGGTAGGATTAATGGTGCCCCGCCCGAGGTGTGAGTGCTATCTGCCCTAGGGGTGGGTAGGCTGAATAAAATATAAGGGACAGAAAAAGGGTTGTTGCTTGTCATTTGTACCTTGCTGCTTGCTGTCTTTCTGCCTTCTACCTTCCATGAACTGTTTCTCCTCTGTGATGCCAACCTGGCTTGGAATCAGCGAGCTATGAACTGAAACCTCTACAAACTCTGACACGAATAAATATTTCTTCCTTTAACTTTGGGTGTCAGGTATTTTTGTCTCAGCAATGATGAAAGTAGCTGACACCATGCCTCTGACTGATGCATCCTGAAAATTCTTTTTCTGTAATGGGAGTCATGGAACTTGTAAATTTATTGCCCATGTTATGGGTCTAATTAAAAACAGAAATTCTAATTCAGTGTGTCTTTAACCTGTAGTGGATTAGGGATCATTAGTGATTCTACTTACCTGCATTCATGGCAGAACTGGAGTTTTGCTTTTTGAAGAGGAGCTTCAGGTCCATGAAGGTTCACAGGAGTAGAGTCTTACTCTCATGACACCTAGGGTCACCCAGGGTTCTCATAGGAGACAGAGAAGCAGGGCATCTGGGGCACTGAATGTTGCCTTGGGCCCCTTCTGTCTTCATCAGACTGGGCGCTTAGGGTTTTGACTGGTCTAGCCCTTTTCTGGGAGTGGAGACATTCAATTCTCCAGTGCCATGAGCCAGGCACATTGCTACCTGACATACAGGGCAAAGGCTAGTCAGAGGCTTGGTGCAGTGATATTCCCAGTGTCCAGGCTTCTTGCATTTAAAGCAGCAACACTTTACTCAATTGTCCTTGGGTTTCCCCTTAGATGACTTGGGTATGATTAAAGCATTGTCAACTGCAACAGCTATAATTTTGGCCCTTCTGTTTTCACCCTCAACTGGATCCCATTTGTTGAACAGAGAAAGGGCCATGTTCAGCTTTTGGATAGTAGCCATTTCAGGGCTCATCTGAAGTCATTTTTTCAATTTTAAATTTTTATTTGTATATGTTTATAGTGTAGGACATAATGATTATATAGATTGTGGGGGAGTTTGTACATGTACATAACACATCTCAAATCCTTTCCCCCCTTGCTTTGCACCCCTCTTATCTTTTTGCTAGTATCAGATTCATTTATTATAAGATCTTACAATGTTAATTGTTGTACATATAGATTAATAGCCAGATTAACATACCAAAAACACATATGAAACATTTAAGACAATTATACTAAATCAAGGTAAACTTAGATACATTGTCCATGAGGGATTACAATAATTTTTTTTCTCTTTTGTACCCAATTGCCTGTCTTTTATTTTGTACTTTATTTACACAGAGTTTCTTATATAAGAGAAAAACTGATATTTAAGCATGTGTGTCAGGTTGATTTCAATTAATATTATGGTCTCAGGGTGCATCCGTTTTTCTACAAATGATGCAAATTTACCATTCTTGGTGGCAGAGTAGTACTCCATTGTGTATAAACAGCACATTTTATTTATCTATTCATCATAAATGGGTATATAGGCTGCTTACGAGATGTATTTGGTATAAATTGTGCTTTTATAAACATAGATTTACATATATCTATGGTGGTATGACGTCTAACTCTTTTGGGTAGATACCTGGAAGGGGAATAGCTGGGTCAAATGGAATTTCTAGTTTTAGTTTTTTGAAGACTCTCCATACTGATTTCCACAATGATTGTATCACTTTACACTTGAACCAACAATGAGAAGGGTGCATTTTTTTCCCCTCAGCCACTCCAGCATTTTTTATTGGTTGATTTCTTGATGATAGCTCTTCTTTCTGGAGTGAGATGGACTCTCAGTGTTGTTTTAACTTGCATTTCTCAAATGGTCAGTGATGTTGAACTTTTATTTTCATGTATTTATTGGCTGTTTGTATTTCTTCATCTGAGAAGTGTCTATTAATTTTAGATGGCATTTTTTGATTGGGTCTTTGAATTGGAGGGGTCTTTTTTTTTTCTTTTTATAATGTTTTAAAAATTAGTCCTTAGAAGAGTAGGCAGCAAAATAGTCCTCCTATTCTGTAGGGTGCAGAAGGTGGTTTTTGTTTCTGTGCAGAAGGTTTTTAATTTGATGTAATC
>PVJO010024579.1:0-24141 GCA_004026905.1 Hystrix cristata | reverse complement strand
TTAACGAAATTTTTAATTTCACAAAACAGTATTGGTTTGATGTTGTACATCTAACTTATTCATCTTACATACCTGAAACTTTTTATCTGTTGGATAGTAACCCCCCATCTCTTCTTCCCTTCAGCCCCTGGCAACCATCATTGTAATTTTGTTTCTGTAAGTTTGACTCTTTTTGATTCCACATGTCAGTGGAATCATATACTATTTGTTCTTCTGTGACTGGCTTACCTCACCTATATAATGCCCTTCAAGTTTATCTATATTGTCCCAAATGCCAGGATTTCTTACTTTTTAAAGTTGAATAGTGCTCCATTTTATGTAAAGACCATATTTTTCCCATTCGTAGGGTGTTTCCAGATCTCGGCTATTGTGAATAATCCTGCAGTGAACATGGAAGTGTAAGTATCACTTCAAGATTCCGATTTCAATTCCTTTGTATGTACACCCAGAGGAATAATTACTAGATCATATGGTAGTTGCAATTTCAGTTTTGGGGTCAATTCTGTGCTGTTTTCCATAACAGCTGAACCAATTCACATTCTCTCCATAGTATTAAAGGATTCCAGTCTCTCTATATCCTTGCGAATACATATCTTTTGTTTTTCATCCATAACCACCATAACAGTTGTGATGTAATGTCTCACTGTGGTTTTGATTTGCATTTTCTAATGCTTAGTAACATTGAGGCTCTTTCCATATATCTGTGGTCCATTTTGTAGCTTCTTTGTAGAAACATCTTTTCAATTTCTTTGCTCATTTTTAAATTGGGTTGTTCAGTTTTTGCTATTGAGTTGTTGAAATTTCTCACATATTTTGGATGTGTCTGTGATGCAAAAGTTCTCCCGTCAAAGCTATTTTAAGCCATCAGCTTAGGGCCATTGAATGCAGAATGCGGTGTTGGGAAGAGATGTACACAATTGGCTCTTGTCAACCAGTCTGTGCTGGCTTCAGTGCCTTATTCCCTCGAGATCTGACATTTTCTGACTTTTGGTTTTGATCTACTTCTTTCCATTTCCCATTACAGCACACATATAATAAGTAAGATACTGAAATTAAAATAGAAAGCTTCGTTTTAATAGTCAAAAACATGGCAAAGAGGTGAAAGTTGTTCTTACAGGCTGTGCACACCTACACACACGCACAGCATGAAGCAAGGTTCTAGCAAGGATGTGTGACAGCTACTAATTTTTGTAGCGATTAGGGCAGGATGAGTAAGAAAGACTGTGGTTTTCGTGGTTCTGTCATTCCCTGTGAACTGACAAGAGTCTCTCTTGAAAAGAAAATCTTCAGCTTTGATGATAGTAGATCCCCTGAGACAGCTCTTATACTTGACAGAGTTCTCTCTTCATTAGCTGTGGTAAAGCCAACAGGAGACACTAGTATCGAAATAAAAACAAGTACATCATTCACTCATTCACTCTTGTATTTCACCTTTTTTCCCATGTCCTTACATGTTGTGCTAAAAAATGGTCCCCCAATTCAATCTATCAATTTTTTGCTCCCAACAAAAGCTTCTACAAATTGAGTATGTTTACTGTAGCTTGGAAGACAAGAATGAAAGAAAAGAGCTGTGCTTGCTTGCACTTGGTCCAGGTGGGGGAAGTAGAGAGACAGATAGATCAGAGTTTAGCCAAAACTGCTGAAGCTGTGTGAGATTTGGTCCTAATTCCTTCAATTTTCCTGCGTACCTCAGGTTCACTCTTTAGCCTCTACCCAGCTGCCTCATGGTCCTTAGTTTCTCATTATTGTTTCTCGGGCTGGAGCTCAACAGACCTCACTCTTGAGAACTTGGGAGAGCCTGAGCCATGAACTAGGACTCAGCGACTACTGACATACATAGTTGTCTATATATGCTCATCCAAAAGACACAGGGACGGGTAGCATTCTTCTGGAAGCCCCTTCCTGGGTTTCTACTACGTTACCATGAACAAATGTGCTTATTGCTGTTGATGCTTTGTTGGACATGAACTAGATACGCATCGTGACTATTTCTCCCACTAAGGCAGGTTGTTCCTGGGTGCTGCTGCTTTTCTGCTGGTCTCTAACGTCTCCTGCCAGCTCCGTTGCTCTTTCATTGAGTGCTGACCACAAAGCCCAAGTGTGCTGGTAAAAGTTTGACAAATGACTCTCCAGGAGCAAAAAAATTGCGTGCAAGTTGTGTATTTCTACATTTTACTTGTGTGAAGGATGGGGAACACATTATTTTAAAAAATCTATGCATTATTCCTTTTTTAAACGACCAGACTGTTCTCTAGGATATTTTTTGTTGATTTTTGTTATGTTCTTGTATACATAGACAAACTATAGTTGTGATTGCTAAATGAACGTGATCCAAACATAAATACAGGTGATATTTTCATTTATGGCAAATGAGAAATGAAAGTAAAACAACAAAGAGGCAGGTCAGAACTTCATTTCTCATCAGGAATGTGAACGACTCCTTTGTTGGATGAGATAATAGTTTCTAAATACTGGGAAAATATGTCTTTTGAGATTTTGTGTTAATCACAATATAATGGCTACAGATACAGAAGTTTTAAATGTACTCTGCATTATTAAATATAATCTCAATTACCTTGCAAAGTCTAGACTATCAAGAAAGCAGTATATCAATCCTTGATTTTGGGCATTTTCCACTTCCCATGTTGTAAATATTCCCCCTCCGGCTGCCGTGCAGCTACAATCTCACTGAATGAGGAGTCAGAAGAGATATGCAGTCGCACACTGTTACAGGGTACTTCTGCCATACAGAAACTATAGGCACAAATAACCCCAGCTGCAAGAGATAACAGTAAAATGTGGTACAATAATTAGAAAGCGATGTGGCTCAAGTATCACCTTTTAATTGTAGGTATACATAATTTAATTTCTAGTAACGGCTGTGTTTAACAAATGGCTCATAAAGTTTCTGAAGATTTCACGGTCAGCTCTTGCTAGCTGGAGTGCATTATCTTCCAGGGCATTGGCAAGCAATCAAACTTCTGAAGGACCTATGATGGGCTAGACAGTGCATATGTAACCTCCGGGATTCCTTAGTTCTCAGCAGTCTTAACAATAACAGCATGTAATCCAGTATCTCTGGCTCTTGCTCTACCTGCTTCTTGAGGGTGCCCCATCCTCTACTGCATTTCTCAAATTCCTCTGGAAGCCCCCTCCTGGGTTTCTACTATGTTATCACGAACAAGTGTGCTTACCATTGCTGTTGATGCTTTGTTGGATATTAACGAGAGATGCATTGTGACTACCATCTCCTACTAAGGCAGGTTGTTCCTGGGTGCTGCTGCTTTTCTGTTGGTCTCTAATGTCTCCTGCCAACTCCATTGCTCCTTTGTGGAGCGCTGACCACAAAGCACAGGTGTGTTCACGTTGCCAGAGCACCTTGGTAATTTGTCTGAAAGTAGGAGAAAATGTGCCGCTTTCATTTGCATTGTATTTTATTCTATTGCAGGACTGCTGATAATCTTAGAGATCAAAAATAGCCCTTTAATTTAACAATGGCAAGCGTTTTAGATTTATAGGAAGGTTGAGAAGATTTGCTTTAGGGAGTTGCCAAATGCCACACATCCAGGTCCCCTGAATGTTACTATTTTACATTATTATGGTACATTTGTCACAATTAGTGAATCATTATTACTGCATTATTATTAACTGAAAATCTATACTGTTTTCAAATTTCCTGTTTCCCTAATGTCTTTTTTCTGTTGAAGGGTCCCACCCAGGATACCGTATTACATTTAATACTCATGTCTCCTTAGGCTCCTCTTGGCTGTGACAGTTTCCAAAACCCTCCTTGTTTTTGAGGACCTTGACAATTTTGAGGAATACTGGAAAGGCATTTTGTAGAATATTCCTCATTTGTGTTTTACCTAATGTTTCCCTTGTGATTAGATGTTGGGGTTATGAGGAAGAAGACTATAGAGGTAAAAATACCATTCTCATTACATGATACGAAGAGTACACATTTATATCAATGTAACTGATCACAGTTGATGTTGAATTTGATAACTTGATTGAGATGATCAAATTTCACCCCTGTAATAACTGAAACTTGATTTTGCGACTGTAAGGTTAGTAGTTTGAAAATGTCTTTCCATACTGTGTTCTTTGGAAGGAAGTCACTATGCACAGCTGTTGTTTAAGGAATGAAGAGTATCTTGAGGGTGCAGTACCTACAATTATTTGGCATCTTCTTCTTTTTTTTTTTTTTTGTGGTGCCGGGGATCGAACTCAGGGCCTTGTGCTTGCAAGGCAAGCACTCTAATCACTGAGCTAAATCCCCAGCCCTTGGCATCTTCTTCATGGAAGATATTTCTCTTTTTTTTTTTCCTGTTAGTTTATTCTGTTATTTCTGTTAGCATGGGTTTATGGATATTTACTTTAAATGTTGGATTATCCCTATTAATCATGGATTCTGTGTTTGTAGATTTTGCCAGTTTGCTGTGTTATTTATAATCCCTTGTATTTATCTATTTTTATTTCTGTAGCACAATACTTGAGGCTGGGTGATTAGTAACAAAAAGAGATTAATTTAGCTTATAATTCTAGAGGTCCCAGAGTATGGTACCAGCTTCTGCTTGGCTCTGGTGAGGGCCTCATGGCAAGAGGGTACCATGGTTGCAGCATGTGTGAGAGGGAGTGATCACAAGGTGAGACAGGAAGCCAGAGAGCAGGGAGTGGTCTGTTTTATAACAACTTGTTCTTGCGAGAACTAGCTTATCCCACAAGACCAGCATCAATCACTTCCAAGGACAATGTCCTCAATGACCTAACCATCTTCCACTGGGTTCCGCCTCTTAAAGGTTCTACCACATCTTAATACCACTATACTGGGACCAAACTTTTAAGACATGGACCTTTGAGAGGACACATTTGAACTGCTTCTAAGGTATAGTGCCCTGTTTCATGTTCACTTGAAGACATGTGCAGAGTGGCAAAAAATTTGAGTGGTCTGATATGAACATTCTCAGCTGCAGTGGAACAAGATGATGTTCTGCCTTCTTGTTTCAGCTCTCACACTGTGAACGAGTACCATTTTGTGGACTATAAAATGTCACATTTCCCCTGTTTTGTGCTTATTGGTGGTGAATCTATATGAAGTTAAAATGGGTTGAAACTGATGTGTCCAACTCTATTTCCACACGGAACATTCTATTTTCTCCTCTTGCTTATCTGTATCTTCCAATCCAACAAAAAGGAACTTAGATCCTACCGTATACCCATTTATTTCATTGTGCAGTTCTGGTACACATGTATAGTAGGATCAGAATTGTTAATCCACATGCCTGTGGGAAGCAACTTTCTCAAATACAGTTTGGTGGTTACACATAGTTCCTTTCTCCTTTAGCCTTATACTTTCTACTCACGTCCAGTGTTACTTAGCTCAGCACATTTTTATTCATTATAGCTTTTAGTAATGCTCTTTAATGTTCTTGTCTTTCTCCTCCTCCCTGTTCTGACATAAGCCATGTAGGATTGGGCTAGGAAACAAATCCAAATGGCAAACATCCCACTGTTCTTATTATACCTGATGATTAAGCTGTTCAACACCCAACCAAGGTCAATGTGCCTTGTACCTTCCTTTACCATGATTCTCTTCATGGGGCTTTCTCAGCTCACACAGAAACAGGCTTACTTAGGCCCATTCAAAGATTGTTCCAGATAGACCCCCACATGTCTGGGGCCCAATTAGATACAAACTCTGGCCCCTATTCTATATGCTTTATCTCATTTAATGTCACATAATCCTCGTATAAATAATTTCTAAAATGTATTATGTGCTTAATATTGCCAAACATTTTTCTGTATATATAAATCAAAATCCTATGGTCTATTAGCATTTGCCAGTTTACAGATGGGAAATGGGCTCAGAGAAGTTCTCCAATCCATAGCTGTTTGGGAAATGGAAACGTTCCAATTCGATGTGTATGGCATACTTACTTCCTGCAGGCACTGTGCTAGGCACTAGTGGGAAATAGAGAAATGAATGAGGGATAATTACACAATTCAAGGAGCTTTCATTTAGCTGGGGGAAATTATGCATATCTAAGATGTAATTTAAAATAATATGAAAAATAAGTCAAATTATCTGATTTATCATAAACCCAACGTGCTCATTTTTGGGGACTTGTCTTCTGTGCTATTTTTGATTGATCTTAACATTACAATGATTCTAGCATGAGTATCAACAAGCCAGGCCTCAAGGGAACATTCCAAATCTGAGAGAAAGGCCAGACTGGGGTTCAAATTAGCTGCAAATAACCCACATTATAGAGCATTGTGAGCTGGCTGTGGGCTTCTGTAAAGTTTGGCCTTCCCAATGTAGCAGGAGGTCTTAGCTGGTGCTTTTTGTTTGCCTGGCTCCTGCTTAACACTGAGGAACAGACTAAGTTTCACCTTACTTCCTTTTGGCTCCCAGACCTCTCACTCCTCTTGCAAGTTGATATTTCCCGACTTCCTCACCATCCGCTCTTCCTCTCTCCATCTAATTAGTAGATTGGTGGGAGGTAGCCTCGGAAAGGGAAGACTTGGCCCTGTGTACCCATTCTTTGTAGCAATCTAGCCATTTGGGCTTTAATGGCTTCAGAGGGCCTCTCAGTGCTTTGTCCTTTGTGCATCAGGAACTTAATTACTTAATAAACCAAATGGGAGTCTTTTAAAAGTGCGCTGTTAGCTCTTCTCTTTTTTTAGAGTACAACTTAGGCCAGGCTGGGGTATTCCAGTCGCTGCAAAAACCAGCTGAAGGCAAACCTGTGATGCTGGAGAAATTTGTTTTGAGTGCTTCGGTGTTTGGAGTCCTTTTTCATTATAGCTTCTTACAGCAGAACCCTAGGGCCCCTCCTTATGACTTCTCCCACGACTTTACCCTTTGCATGCCTCTCCCTGTGCACTGACCCTTTTTAGTGATTCCTTTTATCATGGTGTGTGCTCAATGGTCTGTTTCTGGGAGGCTGTCTTCAGTTAATCTGATAAAGCACTTACAGTAATAGTACTAGCCAAAACTTACAACGTAAGCCGGCACCTACAGGCGTTCTGCGAAATGCTTTATATTCTTTTATTAACTTTTTTCAGTAATGAATATTATGAGATTGATGGTTTGGCACTCATGATAGAGATGAAGAAATCAAGGTCCACAAAAGTTAAATAGGTTGTGTATGGTCACACAGCTAATAACAGTAGAACTGGAATTTGAATCCGAAATATCTGACATAGGAACCCAGGGTCTAAAAACCACTATATTGTAATGACAACTGCTTTTTGTAATGACTGATAATGCCCTAGTTGTTGAAGCATGTTTACACAATTTCCTAACCTTTTTCCAGAGTACCAACTTTTTATTTAATTTGCCATACATCTATTGAGCACCTCCTGTAAACTAGATGATATTTTTATTTTAGCAGTAACATTTAATGTTCTAATTCTTAGGAGTGACTAATGTAGACCCCTTGAAGAGATTAAGGAACAATTAAGTGTTAAATTGCATAACATTGATTGGTACACTGGTGTTTGAGCAGGTGCAATATACTTAGCTAGATAGAGATGAAGGAGGAAGAAGGCATTTCAGTTTGGGGGGAAACATTGTAAGTGATGGAATTAAGAACAAGATGAGAAGGGAATGCTAAGGAGATTTACTTAGCATGGTGATTTTCAAGCCTTTATGTAACTAGGATTAGAATTTCCAAAACCTGTGACCACAGCCCTTCCTTCCGCACCTGCCTAGGGAAGTGTCTAACAGGGATGGCATACAGTTCTGTAACAAAAGTTAACATGTTTTCATGCATGGTTTTGCAATGTCTATGATAATTTCTTCATTTAATACTCAAAATAGGCTTATGAGGCTTGAGCCATTAGCTTCCCCATTTTGTAGATGAGAAAACAAAGGCTTGCAAATGCTAAGAAAATAGCCCAAGGTCACATACCTGTGTATTAAGCAGGTGGTAAACCCAGGTAGTCTGACTCCAAAGAGTGTGATCGTAACTGCAGAGTAAATCTCCTCTGTTTGGACGGTGGTCCTACTGCCTGTGCCCTTGTAAATCCTCTGTAAGCTGCTCCTCTGATTTGTTATGCCATACCATATAGTTCAGAAAAGTATTTTTGTTGTTTTTAGCTGTGAACTACACCAGAAGTTGACCGAATATCTTTTTGATTCTTTTTTTCCCTATGGCTCAATCTTGGTTTGGGCCCAATGTCTTCTCTACTCTTGCAAAATATACCATGGAGAGACAAAAGCAGTGAAAAGGAGACCTTCCTACGAAAGTCTAGTGCACAGCTGGCCTTAATTATCCTTGCTGTGCTTTTGTTCCATGGGCCCAGTCACGCTCCTATTGGGCCTTATAAGGGTCCCTTGCATTAGATTCTTGAACAGGAATACTTAGTTCCTAGAGAGAGAGAAAAATGGAAAGAGCAGTTCTCCTAGCCTATTTATGGATGTAGAATCACTTTCCTATTCCACCAGAAGTTGTACCATCTACCAAGGTTGGTGGATTGGGTCCTTGGAGGCCATTTCGACTTTCAGCCTTAACAAGAGTTTCTGTGTCCTAGACACAGAGAGGTTAGAGAGACAATATTGAGCTCTCCTTTAAGGTTATAGGGGAAAAACTACTACTGTGCCACAATTTGTTGCCCTGCTTCCCCAGGCAGGTTAATAGTCTAACCTGTGATCACTCAGGTACTATCGTTCTTTCCTTTAATGAAAGACCTAGTGAAAGTCCAAAAAATCCTACTTCTGCATCTATGTGAGGTTACCTTTCCAATCCTTGTCACCTAGGTTTTCTAAGATAGGCATTTAGGCCCCTACAACTTTTGTGAATATCTCTTTCATGTTTTCCCCTTCTTAAACTTCTGAAATTGTTAGGCACAGTGAGTCACTTTAATTAAATGGCACCAACTAGGGCAGAAAACTGCCCTGTTTCCTATCCCTTCTTTCATATTATACATAGCCATGTTAGAATGCCCATTATGGAGAGGATTTAACAATGTGTGTATTGCCCCCAACTGGCCCCCACCAGTAAAACTCCAGTGCCTCATAAAGAGCTAGTGGAACAAGGGGAAGCTGAAGGCAGGAAAACCAAGTGCAGATAGGACTGAGTTGTTGAAGTGGTCTGGCTGTTGTTGAAGTGGACGGCCTAGAGGAGAACAGTGTCTGTAAGATAATTTCATGGCACACATGCCAGTATAACATGGGAGAAGAGGGGAAGAATTTAAGAGGATGTAGAGATCTCAAAAGTGAAAAAATCAGAAAATAGGCAGTGAATAGGCCAGAATTTTAAGGGGAAATACATAATACTTCTTTGTTCTTCTCTTGAGTTCAGAATTACTGAGTTGAGAAATGAAAGACAATAAATCAAAGAAGAGCAAGATGTAAGTTAGTGCCCCGTGAATGCTGTGGGTTTCCCCACCAAGAAATTGGCTCACCCCAACGACAGTAGTCTTTGCCTCCAGGGGCACAGCTGATGCTGTAAACTTCCCACGAGGCTGAGAAGCAGTACCCCTCGAACAGTCTCTCAGTGTAGCAGAAGTGAGAAAGAAAGTCTCAGGAGAGAGGTCAGCCAAATTTGCAGGCAAAGGGCCAGATGGTAAACATTTTAGGCTTTGCATGTCATATGTTGATTTCTGTCACAACTACTTGCTGCTCCTGCTGTGATGCAAAAGCAGCCATAGACAGTACATGACAGAATAACTGTCGTTGTGTTCCAATAAAGCTTCATTAACAAAAACAAGTGATAGGCTGCTTTTGGCTCATGGGCTAAAGTTTGCTGAACCCTGACACGGAAGGAATTCAGTTGAAGAGTTTCTTCATCAGTGTCACTGGCAAGTCAGGTCATGCCTTGTGAGTAAAGGAATGAAGTGATGCAGGGAGGGCAAGCACCATTATAGTGGAGCTCCCACGGTTAAGCCTGCAGCCTGGGGAATGCCGACTCCCGTCTAACAGATACCACTGACAGAATGAAGGTAACTTGGAAGAAAAAGGTGTATGGAGAGATGCTTATCTTTGGAGATGTTGAATTTGAGGTGACAGGAGGATGCCCAAGTGGAGGTCACCTCTAGCCGGAGTTGAGGAACCCAGCTTGTACTGGCTTGTGAGAGTCAGTTAGGCACATGTCTTTCAATTCTGTGTTCCATGACCTCACAATTGTGTGTTGAAATTGGCCATGGTGGGAAACTGGTATCATAGACATTGGTAAAAGGTAGAACTCAGAGTCCTCTCGCCTTTTATCTCCACGAGTCTATGGTTAAACTTTTACCAGCATATCTTTGCCCGTGGCATGTGTGAATGTGGATCTGAAATACAGTGCAGGTAGGCCCCCATGGGTGAGTCATCTTCTTGGAGGATAAGCTGACGTTTTGGAGTGTGCGATGCTACCCAGCATGGGCTAGGAAAGAGCAAGGTAAACAAAGCCAAATACATGTGGTGTATTCAAAGTTTGGGGTTAGTATAATAGACAGCAGAAGCTGGGAGAAGAGGGGCAAGAAGTAATAGAAGAACAAGGCAAAAGCACACAGTAAGTGGTCATGACTTACTACCTATGAAATTAGGTTCCTTGGCGGTCATACCAAAAAAGAACCACTTGTATCTTATTAACTACAGATCAAAGAGCCCTCATCCTCCCAGAATAGGCAATTTGAATGGAGGAGACAGAATAGAGGAAACGTGTGGACCTTCCAAATGGACCCAAGGTTTGTGTCCCTTTAAAAATTCCTCCCTGGTCCTGCATGCTGTTTCCATCAAGATCAAGGGGGACAAGATTTGGAGCAGCTGGTATACACCTACCTAACACTAACAATTTAAAGGTCCCGAATATCACATTATTGTTCTTTAATTCATAAGAAATCCAGCTGCTATTGTGGTTTAAAGTCTTGGACTACATACCTAGCTGAGAAATATAACAGTGGGAATCCTCCCTAAACAAAAACAAAACAAAAAATAAAAGAGCAGCCTATTAGCTAATCTGATGTACTAGAAACCAACTAATAATTGTGCTAGCTGCAGCGGCCTGCTTGTTTTGAGGGCAGGCAGAACTGACTCTAGTAAGGACCTTGCCCTCTTCTCATGGGATTCTTAAACTTTTGAAAATTCTGCTAGTTTTGTAGTCTAAGTCCTTAAAGTGCTTCTCCTGACTCTGGAGCTCATGGTGACCTCTGTCCAAGACTAGATCCCTGTAAGGCTCCAGGCACCTGAAATAATTTCTTACTTGCTCACCATGGCCCCACGCCCAAGCCTGTAGGTGGTGGATAAAGCCATATTTAAGGCTCCCAGCACAAATGGTAGTGAGGTTCCTCAAAAACTTTGGCCTCTTAACATGGTGCTTTGGTTCCTGAATGTCAGGTTTTGTGTTTATTCTCTAAATTTCCTGGGCCATGTTGGAGATTTGTGAGGCCAATCTGTCAACCATGTCTATCCTTTTTGGCTCTAATTGAGAATAAACAGAAGGAATTAGATGTAGAACAATATCTCTCCTTTAGTACTTGTTAGTGATAATAACTGAATTTTATTTATGTTTTGCTAGATATTTTATTTGTGTTGTGTTACTTAATACTTATATCCTCCTGATGCAGTAAATATTATTAATATTTCCATTTTATAGAGTAGGAAATTAAGGAGAAGAATTACTGAACAACATATCCACAGTCATGCAGTAGGTAGCAGAGTCAGGATGAAAACTCCAGTGGTCTGAATGCACACACTTTACCTTCTCCCTGCCTATATCTAACAAACAAGAGTCTCTGTTAAAGATAAACCTGAGAATATGGTTTAGGCAGAGATAGACTAGTGCTTTTGACTATCCCAAATTAAAATGACCTGTATTTAGAAGGTGGAGAATGGAAGACATCTTCTACAGTTTGGAGTCTACCCACATGGGCTTAAACAATGAACACCAGGAGCTGAAAAGATGTTAGAAAGAAAAGAAATAGGACTAAATTATCCTTTCAAAAAAGCAACCCCACTTTCTGGTCACTGTGGCCCAATTAATGGATGCTCTTCCTATGGCAGAGAGGAGCAAATGTGAGATTCTTACTGTTCCCTCCTAGACACGGGGGCAGCGGTCTCTCCTCTCCATGAACATTTGAGGCAGCTAACAAATATTCCTTGAGGCCATCAGCATGACTAATTTTTTCCAAATCTGTAATGATACTATGTAAAAAGGGGCTAATATATAGTGGTACTTCCTGCTGTTCTAGCCCACTTGAATAGTCCCAGGCTACTTGTACGCATGTGTGAGGCAACATTTCTCCCCCAGGGATGTCGGCATGTGTTTTTCTTCACAGCCTCTTAGCTGCTCTGACTTGCAATTCAATTTTACCTACTCTGATTCCCTGTCCTGTTTCTTGCGGAGGGAGAAATAAATAATGAACAAAAAATTGCTATAATGTCACATACATGTCATGAAGAAAACACGTCGAGGGGATAGTGACTGATGGAGTGGGCAACATTAATGTAAAGGTCCCTAGAGAAGGCTTCTCTGAGGAAGGGATATTTGAGCTGAACCAGACAGATGATAGAAAATTGTCAGCCAGGCAAGAATATGGGAGAAGAGGGTCCCAGACAGCAGGAACAGCAGGTGCAAAAGCTTCGAGTTTGGAAAGAGTTGGCAAGTCCAAGGGACAGAAGGCCAGTGCGAACAGTGTCGTGATGCAGGGGATGTGGTGAGTACGTGGTTTAGAGGCAGAGGGACAGGTTGACTCTGGGTCACTCAGACTCATGGGCCGTTAGGTACCGCTTGGATTTGATTCCAGGAACAGCCGGTTACCAGTCTTGACTCCCGAAATTTGCTTTGGGCCACCCTTGGTTCGTGGCATCCTGCTTCTTCCTATAATGAATGATGGCCACTTTTCGCTGTCCCCAAGGGCTGATTAGGGCTCCAGTGGTTGAGAACCATTGTTTCTCTGCTCTCGCTGCTCCTCCCCAATTTCACTTCTCCCTGCCCTGGCTCTGGCTGGGGATTCTTTGTTGTTCTGAACAGAGAGAAAGTCCAGGATTTGAAGATTAAGTAAGAAAAAGACTTTCCTTGAAATGAAAGGAAACATGAATCTTCCTGGGATGGGTAACTTCAATTTGCTGCAGGGTCCCCCTCAGGTGGATGCACGAAGGTGTACCTACAAGGGGGAAAATGTCTTGTTTTAGTCCATTTTGTGCTAGTATAACAGAATAAATACTACAGATTTGGTAATTTATAAAGAATAGAGATTTATTTCTTCACAGTTCTGGAGCTTGAAAGTCCAAGATCAAAGTGCTGGCATCTGAGGAGAGCTCCCTGGTGTGTCACCCACGACAGAAGGTGCAGGACAAGAAAGCAAAAGGGAGCCAAAGGAGGACCTGGATTCACTTTTATAACAAACCTACCCTTGCAATAATAACATTCGTTCATTCATGAGAGCAAAGCCAACTCACTCCTTACAGGCTCCCTATCTCAATATTGTTGTATTAGGGTTAAATTTCCAACTCACAGACGTTGGGCGACACATTCAAACCCCATAGCGTGTCCCCATCAGGGCAGCCATCCTTGAGGGAATCCATGAGAAATACCTGCAAGATTACTGATTTCAACATGTGCTTTGTGAAGAGATTCGTGAGGACGGTGGAAGCTTTTGGTATCTGATAAGGAATTTTGAAAAAAATGGAGTTGGAAATCTGGGATTTCTTCACGCCACCAGCTTGATCCAAAGGACACAGACTATGTATGGTAGCCTTGTGGGCTTTGAAAGGTGATCGCTGTAGTCAAGAGTGGCAGTGTCTCATTTCACCAGAGTGGGAGTAAAGTTGCCCACAAAATTCTCCAGTTTCCCTTTCTCAGATTCTATGTGTACCAAACTGCCCTTTTACTGCCAAAAAACGACCATTTCTATTTGTACCATGCTCTCTGGTTCATGAAATGTTTTTAAATGTAATAAAAACAGTGATGAGTAATAAACATTCTCTTTTATACGTATTAGAAAACCAAGGTTCCAAGAATTAAGTTATATGAAGCTTCGAGCCTAGATTTATATGGAAGCAGTTCATCTTTATTTTCTTTTTTTAAGGAGTTGTTTTATTAGTTCAGTTTCTTTTCTGGAGACCTAAATAGTGAGCCCAAGTATTCTGGTCATTGCATAGATCTGTCTCATCATCATGTATAAATATCTTGAAGGTCTAGTCCAGGGATGGTGGACATTTTAGAGCTTTTAGTGATACAAACAGCCCGCTGCAGCATATGCGCCATAGGTTTGCCACCACTGGTCTAGTCTAGCAGTCTGTTTCCTGTGAGTCTGGCAACTGTGACTCAGTCTCCAGAGGCTGAGGAAATTGACAGAACCGAAGACTTGTAAGGTAGAGTGCCAGACCTTAAATTGTTCTGACCATACTGAAGTGCAAACACCCTCACCAGGCCTGGCTAGAAAATAATCTGAGGACTACCTCCAAGCTGTCCTAACTGCAAGACCACTCAACTGTTTGTACTTTGTTTTCAAGCTGCTTAATAAACAGCAAATGACTCTAATCTCTCTTACCCAGTTTGCCAGCTGGAGATTCTGAATGGCATGGGGAGCTGATTAAAATGAGGTGGTACTTTAAAAACCCAGAGCCACTTGACCTTACCTGTGTTTCTTCCTGCTTTTATATGTCATTGTTGAAAGTGTAGGTAAGTGATTTGCTGGCCTTGGCTCTGGAGAGGTTTTATATATTGTTCCTGTGGTCATAATTCTCACCCATTTTCCTTTCATCGTTCTTAGGTAGGGGAATAATTACTGCTTTGGCCTCCTGCTTTGGGGAGTATTATT
The DNA here is from genome assembly GCA_004026905.1 of Hystrix cristata. Lineage (NCBI taxonomy): Eukaryota > Metazoa > Chordata > Mammalia > Rodentia > Hystricidae > Hystrix > Hystrix cristata. Next base: position 9,390 of record PVJO010024579.1, on the reverse strand, counting down.
ATGTGATTCACTGAAAAACCCTGTCTGTCTGTCCTTCCTACTTCCTTCCTTTCTCCTTTTAATGTCTCTTTGTTTAGAAGAAAGAAATCAATTTTTAAATTGATTTCAAATTGCATTTGAATTTGGAAAATTAAAACAGATGAACAGCAAAATACCATTATTTTTAGAGCTCATAAGACAAAGCCTGGCTGACTTGGGGTTTTGACTATTGGTTCTTATAACAAATGGCTCCTTTCAGATGGCACCAAAGTCAATACTAATGGTTATTATGATTAAGTACAGCTCCCTTGGTGTCCGTTTCCTGCTCTTTGGCTTCTCTCCCCTCTCTCCAATGCACACACAGAGTTGCTAGAAAATCAAGTGTCCCTGAAATACACATTGGCCGAGGAGAGAGAGTTTGTAGCTGGCACCTCCACCTCTTTTTCTGTCTTCCTCTTACCTAAGCCCTCAGCAGGCGGCTGGGCTCCGCCGGGCCCCAACCGCAGCTGCCCCCTCCCCTAGCCTGCACTTACACTCTCAGAGTCTTCTGAGCTAAGCATTTCAACACCCTCCTCTCATCCACCCTTTTCCTGAAACTACCTAACCTGGGCCTCGCTGTCTGTCAGGTCAATGACAAGACCAAACGCTCACCCTGAAAGTCCCCAGTGGTTTTCGGTGTATGATGATTCTTCAATAACCTTGATCCAAGAGAGTGACTGATGGTGGGGGGTTTTGGGCACCTGTAGTGTGCATCCTACAGAAGCAGCAGCAGTGCTATTTGGGGTGCCTTGAATAACACTAAATAATTCAAATTTGTGTAGTACTCTGTATTTTACCAAGTAGCTTCCCATTTATTATATCATTTTTACACTCCAAAGAGCATTGCGAGGTGGGTGATATTAATCCATACAAAAAAATGAAGAAGCTGCAGTTGGGAGAATTTAAGCCATTTGTCTGACATCACACAGCTGGTAGATAGCTATGCCGAAACTGGCACCCAGCCCCCTTGACTTGAAATTCTTTGTCTTTTCTGCTGTATCAAACTGACTCATAATTATTTATCTTAAGACTTTTTGGAGTACCGGTTGTGCTAGGCCCTGTGGGAGATACAGCAGTGGGTGACATGGACATAGGCCTGCCTTTACTGGAGATTACTGTACCCTAAGTGTGGAAATACAAAGTATGAATGAGCAAATACATTTTTTTAAATGACAAAGCATGTGAAACACTACGAAAGCAAGCTGAGGTAAGGGACTGCAGGTGAGGGGGATCTTCTTTGACAAGTCTCTTTGAGGGGTTGACATTTAGGGTGAGGCCTGAAGGCTAAGGAGGAGCTAGTAATGAGTAATGAGCTAGTAAGGAGGAGCTGGTAATACGAGGATGAGACCAGATGAGGCAGAAGATGCACAGAAGGGCTCGAAGCACATTCGTAGAGTGCAGACGGTTGCCTGGTCCTTTCTATTGTATGACCTCAGGAGCCGTGTTCCATATGCACAGATGATCTTAGTGCTTGAAGAAGTATCATCAGGAATTCTTACACTATCATGCTAACCATGTCCACATGCTGCCCTAAATACTGATCTTGGTTTTCCTCTACATAAGCAGGCCATTACAAACCAGGCCGATTCTTCAAGGGAACTTCACACAGTTTGCTGTTGAAGCTAGGCATTTTCCCCTAGCTACACCTCTGGTCTTGCCTGTAATTTTTTTTTTTTTACAAATTATAGGTCTGAAGCATGAGAATATGGATGGCTGAGGCAAATTCATCCTCTTTGGTAGAGATAGAGTTCACAGGGGCCACACAGACAAAGGGCCACCAGGATGTGACCAAGTGTAATTTTACATGCGAAGAACAGCTTGTGTGTTCTGCATTTGTAAGAAGAGAGAATTTGGGCCTCTTTTGTCATAAAGAGGATATGTTTCACACCTAGTTGGTGCTTAAAAACCATCTCGATAATGAAAGAATCTTAGAGTGAATTGTCTGGCTGACTCACTGTTAGCCCTCCCTTCTGGATGTTTCTAAATCAAATAATGATTTAATTAAGCCTTAGCCATGTGTTCCCCCCTGTACTAGGTCCTGTGGTAAATGCAGATGTCTCACCATCATAGTCCTTGCCTTTGTGGAGGCTGCGGTGTGCATGAGGAGACAAAACAGAAACGTGCTTAAGAATTAGAGAAGAAAGAAAATCTAATATTTCTTTGAATGCATGGCATTGGCCAAAATTAAGAAAAGGAAGGAACAATTCTGGAAAGTCATCAGTTTGGATGAGAGGCTTGAAAGGGAATAGAAATTAAAATTGTGGACAACAAACACAAAAGAACATTCCAAGGGGGCAGCATTTCTACATCCTGCATATAGGCTGTTGGCCTTCAGGGGTGAGCTCCACACTCCTGTGAGTGCAGACTGACTCTCAGACACCCTTGGTCTGGGGAGAGAGATGCACAGCTGCTATTGTGCTGATAATGCTGCAAGGCAAGAAGTGTGAGATACCTGTGCTTTCCTTTTCACTCACCTTCCTTGGGCTCTGTACTGCACTTTGAGAGCGGTGTTTCTCCCTTCAACGGTGGCCTTCAAATTCATTTGTGCTCACATTCACCCAGATACAAAGAGCAGGGATGGCGAGTGTGTGCTTTGGAGGAACGATGAGCTTGAGATTCAAGCAGACCACATTCATTACTCTGGATATTTCTCAAGGATGGCTATGAACTTCACCCCCCAACAATAGTTCTGGTGGAGTTAGAATGAGCGTAATTCAGGCTGGGAGTGAGGCACTTCGGAGGAAATGCTGACCATAAGGAGGGAGATGGAGAGCACAACTAAGAACACCACCCGGTAGCTTTAGAGCTGGCTACTGACATTACAGAGATGCATAAGAAGCAGGAGACATGTTCGTGTCCTCCAAAACCATCTGGCACAGTTGCAAAGACACAGTGAGCAAATGGAAACAACATCGGGTAGCAGGCTCAATAGACATATCCCATGTTGCTCCACAGGAAATACAGGGCGGCAGATGGGGACGAGGTCAGAGGGTGGACTTTTAAACATTAGAGCCGTGCAGCATGGAAGGGCTGCCTTGTGGTGTGCCACACTTCCTCCCCACAGGGATGTTCCAAGGTGGGCCGCCTTCCTGTCTGGGGTGCTGCAGTCAAAGAGAGTTTTGACTGCAGGTCCTGCTCTCTTGCAAGTCTGGGAGTTTACAGCTGTGCGCCTTTTACCTGACCTCGTGCTTCGTGAGGCATGTGAGCCGCCCGTGGTCACAGCACACACTTGACCAGCAGGTCGGAAGGGCTCCCTGGACTAAGAATTCATCCTCAGGCTTGCAGCAGGATCTGTGCTTGACTAGGAAGAAAGGCTGCTAGACTTCACTGACTTGAACTGCTCCGGGGCTGCTCTGAGAAAGTGGTTTCAGACATCTTCTTTCACAGACAGGTGTCAGCCAAATGTGTGGCAAGTCACCTCACCCTGGGAGGCGCTTTCATGCCTGAAGCCCAGGGAAGCACTAGAACTAAAACATCGCCTGAGGGAATCCTCTAGCAGGTTCGACTCTGCACACCTTCACATTCAGCTAATGAGGAAGGTGTTTTAGTTACTTTTCTCTCGTTGTTGGGACAGAATACTCGACACTCAGTTAGGGGAAGGAAGGTTTATTAGCTCACAGTCTGCAGAGGTTTCAGTCTATAGTCCGCTGGGTCCGAGGCGGGGCACCATGGCAGAGGCAGGGCGGACGGCATGGCAGACCGGCAGCCCACCAGCAGCAAAGTAAAGTGAGGAAATGCAAGGAATGTATGCAAATAAGCAATGCAAACAAAAAGCTAGTTAGCCTCTTCCTGTATCTTTTATCTAGGCTACCTGTCTCCAGGGCGGCCCGCACTCCCTCCCCCAATCTCAGTCTCACATCCTTGATCCCAGCAGAATGATGCCAAACCGATCAATGGATCAATTTAGTAATCACACACTCTAGATCCAGCTATCTCTTACCACATGAGGCTTTGGGGGGACATCTAGACACAAACCATAACAGAAGGCCCGATTGAAAGCGGCAGAGGGAAATTAAAAAAACAGAGGAAGCAGCTCGAACCAGAGCAACCTTCCACCGACTGCATTAAGGCTCGGGCCTGGGCCTTTCCCGTGAGGAAAATGAGGCTCAGAGAACTTTGGGGACATGTGCACAAGGTCCCTGCAATTGAATTCAAGGGCCCCCTCCCTGAAACCACAGTTTAGTCCCCCAGACTTGGAAAGATTCTTAATGGTCTCAGAGGACAAGGCTCCATTTAAAAGCAAAAATCTCAGCCCTTCACAAATCTGAAGTGAAATTCATGGAGCTAGACTGTGCTCCATTAGGAGGTGACAAACTATTACTTGAGTTTCTCAGCGGTCTCAAGGGGAGTGATAGAGAGGCAGGGAAGCCAAAGAAGCTCTGCTTCTTGCTGATGTAGTTATTATGGTCAAGGTCTGGTTCTCCACCAGATAGAAAGGAATTATCACAGTGATTCATATTCATGGCTGATCCAATTTAGCATTCTGCTGCCAAATTACCAACAAGGTGCCCCAGAGGACTCACTTGGGGCTGCAATGGAGAACTGGACTCTGACATCAAATTCTAGGCAAGGGATATAAAATCTATCAGGATATTATTGTACATCTAATTTAAAGATTAGATAGAACCTGGCTCGTCCTAACAGCAATTTCTACCTCTCTACATTTAGTTTTCTTCACAGCCCATGCCTCTGGGAGATTTTGTTTCATATGTGGCTGTTTGTATGAGATAGGACTGTCCTTTATTTGCCCTCAATACTGAACTCCCACAGAACATCACATCTTTTAGCCATGTGCTTTGTGGTCCTCATCTCTGGTTTGTACTGCCAGTGGAGTTCTGCTTTGGCCTCAGTTTGCCTGGCAGGGGATCTCGCAGACTACCAGGGTGCCTGAGATCATCCTGGGGGTTGTTTTGGATTGATGAGATCTTCTTTGCTCCACTTGGCTTGGGTTCAACCTTTTGTTCATGCCAGTATAAAGGGACTTGACATAGTAACCGCTCAGGACCAGGTATGTCTTGGTTAGCTCTGGTAGCAGATGACTTTAAGGTTTTCTGTGCCAGGGAGATACACGGTGCAGCTGCAATTTTGTTAAACTTTTCATGGGATTTCAAAACCCAAGGCTCTTTTACATACCCCCACCCCCAGCATCTTCATTGTTCTGGGCGCTCCCTTTTTTCTTCTCTTTTCTCCTTGTTGAAATATGTTTCTAATCTTCCAGGCTTCTCAAACGCATCGCTGTTTCCTGCTTCAGTGGTCCCGCTGGAGTCACTCATTCTGTATTTAATGTATTCCGTGCTTTAAATGGGCCTGTTAATTACTCCCTCCTCACTCTGAATTTACTAATTTATTGATCAAATTTCTTTTTGTGCATGTGAATTTTATTTTGTATGTGCACAGAATTTATTTGGATCAATTTTATTGACCCCCTCCCACCCCCGCCTCCTGGGATACTTTCCCAAACTTTAATTAAGTCTCGGGGAAGTCTCTTTGCTTAAAGGGGAGTCTCTTGCTTCCTCCTTTTGTAAGCATCGACAGCATCTGAATACTCTAGGCTGAGGTGGATCAAACCGCCTTCTCTGGCAGTGGATGTTTTGAAGAGCAATTGAAGTGGGGGGAAGAGCCAGAGCAGGAACTGTCAAAAGTGCAGTCCCCAGACCCATAGCTTCAGCATCTCCTGGGAACTTGTTAGAAGAAGAAATTCTCAAATCTGCCCCAGACCTGCTGTATTGGAAACTCTGGGGTGGGACCCAGCACTGTATTTTAACAAATCCTCCAGGAGATTCTGATGCCCATTCCACTGTGAGAACCCCTGTTCCATTCCAGAGTCTGTCAACCTTAGCACTATTGACGTTTTGTGTCAATTAGTTCTTTCTGTTGGGGACTGACCTGCACTTCTTGGGCTGTTTAGCAGCCTACTGGTCTCTGCTGACTGGAAGCCAGTGGCATTCGTGAGTTGTGGCAACCAAAATGTTTCCAGACATAGCCAAACATCTCAAGGGAGGACAAACTCATTCCTGATTGAGGTCCTCTGCACTAGGGGTTCAAGTTACCCTCCTGTCCCTTTACTTCCCACGGGGACTGCACACATCAGGTAGATGTGAGTATCTCACGGTCTCTAAAACACAGTCTCATTTTGCGTTTTACTTATCTTTCCTACCCCCAAGTAGCCTGTTTTAGGGTAGGCAGATAATAAGCCAAAAGCCTGATGTAACAATCCATTTAACCACCTAGGATTAATGCCTCGCTCCCTGGCCTTTGTACACAACTCTTTCACTTTTCCAGAGGGCGCTCCAGAGACCTCAGAGTACACCTCAGAGACTTGAGATCATGTCTAAACTGAAAATGAAGAGGCCGGTCATCACTGGGGAGGAGGAGGGAGTAGGGACTAGGCCGCAGCTTCTGCTCAAGCCTCTCTCCCTGTTGCACCACTGCGAGGAGGACAGGTGAAAGTTTCTCTCAGTGCCTGGATTAAACAGTTCGGGCTGAATGAACTTGCCTTTGGTGTGTCACGTTAACTAAGCTCCCTTATGCATATACACTGTCACACCTGAGTGATTCTGTCTCCACTTTTCATGAAGCACCACTGAGTATATAGGGCCAGGATGGGGAATTAGGTAGGCTCTGGGCATATGGCAATGCCACCATCAGCTCCAGCACCTGCTCCACCGAGAGAGTACCAGTCACAGGGCTGTCACGGAAACCTCCCCTTTTCTGCAGAAATGTGCCAGAAATGTTCTAGTTTTTTTGTTCCATTGTGCCAACCTGAGAGATGCAGCGTCTGCTCCTGAGCAGTACCCTTAAGCCCACAGGGCACTTGCCCCTCGCTCGGGCCAGGTGGCCAATTAAGAGGCAGCCAGCTGGAAGGCTTTCCACCCTGCCAACCTAGACAGGCTCTAAAACATTACTCGAACGAACCGGCAACATAGTGCCAGTTTATTCAGGTTTCCATACCCGACTTCACAGAGCGGGTGACGTGTAAATTGGTTCTGCTCCTTCCAAAGTTGACAACATCCTTGAGTGAAAATTAAAAGGAAAAACCAAACAAACACCACCACAAACTCACAGTCACTGTCATCTGAAAATCTGACACCTAATAATGTATAGTATGGTGTTGATAATGGCAACAAAAGATTTATTAACTAAACTTTAAACCTCTTTAATATGGTTCTCAAGAAATTATTTCATTCAGAAGCTGAAGAATAATAGAGAGCAAAACTGAAGAAAAACAGGAAATGTGCTGCTAAAATAGTATCAGTGAGTAGAAGTAAATCAAGAAATCTCTTTTTATGTAACAGAAAATCAGCCCCCCTTATTAAATTAAACAAATATTTGAAAAGCATACCCCAAGCATCCCTAAGTCTCAGTCTTCCTTGCACAGTCTGCAGCAAGCATCGAAAACTAATATGTTCAATGGTTCAGGGAATTAAAACTTTCACCCCCACTCCTTCCCTTCTGCCTGTCTGCATCGTGCCTTGCTAGGTGTGCATCTGTGTTTTCAGACACACTCTGGTCCCTGCCTTGGCTATCCTCTGTCACCTTCCTTTCTTTAGACCTCTTAGTCTGGTTCCCATGGAAGCTGCTAGTAGGAATTATTACATCCTTCCAACTTTAGAAATGCTGTTCACATGTGCCTGCAGCAGCAATGAATCTTAGTCCCAAACTCAGGTGTACATAAAACGTAGCTTTCTTAATTTTCTTTAAGTTGTTGTGGAAAAAAAGAATGAAAACTCAGAATTTTTAATTAAGCCTAGGCTGTTCTTAAGAAGTAGACTACAGGAAAGAAGTATAGAAATACTAGCCAGGTGCTGGGGCCCACCAGCACACCAAGTCCTTACATCGAAATCGTGTCTCATACACACAAGTACAACATAAGACTTCTTTGCAGGAATCGTCTCGTGATAGCAGATGGTGAGGAGCCTCAAGATCCTTGGGTAGAGAAGTAAGACTTTGTGATACCCGGTAGAGTACAATTAGAAGGCATAAATTAGGAAGCTTCCAAAAGACTATTTAAAGAGGTGCTGGTAATATCCATTTGGAAGGGAGTGATTATATAAAAGTCTAATAGAGCATTGTAATTTTGCTGACATTTTTCTGTTCTAATTATTGACATATGACAATGCTTTTTAAATGGAGACTCTAATTTCCTCCTCATAGTTTAGCCTTTATGTATCTCTGATATTCCCCTGGAGTCATATATTTTCACCTGTACATTAACTTGGCTATGAATATGCTTCACCAAAGATTATACTTGTGCACCATCACCATAAGAAATACCCCAGGGAGATGGACAAGATGGGAATCGAAAAAAAAAAAAGACCTTGCTGGTGAATGATGGCAAACCGCAGTGATAAACAAGGTGAGCACTGTTAGCCGACTTGGTTGGTATTATCTCAGTTGTTACCCAAATCATGTAGCTAGTGCTGCAGTTACGTGCTTCTACACTTGTTCGAGACTTCATTGTGATCCTCCCCTCTGACTCATAAATGCCAGTAGCAACACCCTTTTATCTCCTAGAGTAAACATGGCACAGGGATTTGGGTTTCCATCTAGTCTTTAAGATCTTACATTGTATTCGTGTTTTGTAGAGGAGTTAAATTTGCCATGTTTTGACTGGGCTTGAATCCTTGCCTCTCTGATTCATAGGGTGAGGGCAGACTTGCATTTAGATGGATCTTTCTTTCGGGTGGGCTACAGTCCACACAGCTGTGTGAGTGAGGCTAGAGAAGCTCTTAAAATCTGGCTTCTGTAAGTCTGAGGCAGTTTGTTCTCTGCAATAGCTTTATATAGACCTAGTCCCATTGATATCTTGGTGTGGAGTCCAAACTTGGTCTATAACATGCATATATACTGAAAGGAACTGTGGACAATAGCCCTGTACTGTAAGTCTGCGGTGTATCCTTCAATATTTGAGGCAAACTACTGGACTACTAGCTTGAGGACAATTTCATGTAGGCTGAATACCACACTCCAGTGACTTGTAACACACAGGTTTATTCATAATTCGAAGGGCTTTAAGCCACTTAAGGCCTGTTTCACAGCAGAATGTACTTAGTCTTTGCTTAATGTTATGGACTTTACTTTTGCTTCCACTTTGCCAGACCTTTGAGAGTGGTAAAGAATATCGATTTGAAATTTGGTTTTCTTTTTACAGCTTTCTGTACATGTTGAAAATTTTGTTCCATAAAATAAAATCCTTGGTCTGATTTCACATTAAGAGATAGTTCCCAGGAATGAATGTATTCCTATAGCATTTGCTAAAAACAACAGTAGTAGTATTGTCTGTACTGCAGAGGAAAGCCTTGGGCCATCACACACAAAAAAAAAAAAAAAAAAAAAAAAAAAAAAAAAAAAAAAAAAAAAAAAAAAAAAAAA
>PVJO010024578.1:0-24158 GCA_004026905.1 Hystrix cristata | reverse complement strand
CCACTTTCTCAATCCACTTCCTGCTCTGAAGACCTAAAGCAATTTAAATTTTCAACTATCATTCACTTGTCCAGAATGACTGGTACTTCTTTCAATGCAGCTCTGTCAAAAACAAAGCTGTTTGTGTATTTTACTCTAGTCAGCTTCTTCTGCCAAGACCCACAGTTCCTTTTGAGACATAATTTACGTATTTACATTGCTATTTTTTCTTATTCCTATACCTCTCTTTATCATTTTAATTTCAATTCCCTGTACAGTGAGAGAATCACACACTTAGTCTCTTTTTTCTGAGCCACTTTGTATAAGTGAAAGGATTGGAGGGAAGGACAGCACACCATTAACTGAGCTATTACACAAAGATGTATTGATTCATTCACAGGTTTTTACAATAGGTGCAATGATTGTAGCCTTAATTTAGCCCCTGAAAGGTGAATTTTCACTGATCCCTTTCGCCACTGGTTAGGATTTAGTCTTTTTTCAGGGTTATAGCTCCCTGAACTCTGTTTTCTTACATTCCTGCTTGAAAATGAGCCAATTCCTTTTTAAGCTCACCTATTTCTTGTAACATCTTGCCAAAACAGTCATCAATGAACAGCACTTGCTACTAACAGTGCTCTCTTCCCTCAATCTTTCCCCCTAGAGGCATAAACTCATAAAGAGCATAATCTACATCCTAAATTCCCACAGGCACAGTTTCTTCCCACCCCTTATCTGACCCTTATGCCAGCATAGCAGCCTGCTTCCATATGCCAATGTCTCTGTTATTCAGCATATACAAGGTTTTGCTGCAGGAAGATACCATCCTAACATTTCAGGAGCATAGAAAAAATTATTATTTTCCTTTCTTGTCATATACCCAGTTTGGGTCAGTGGAGGACATTTCTCCATAGTAGCTTCATGCAAAGACCCAAGATGATGGACTCTCAACCAACTGGACCATTACCAGTTGCCATGGAAGACAGAAGAAAACATGAAAAATCGTCCATCGGCCTAAAAAGATACACTTTATTTCTGCTCACATTTCATTGGCTGAAAGAAGTCCTATGACCAACCCCAATTTCAAGTGCAGGAGGTGGCGGAAGAAAAATCTTCCTATGTCTCCTGAAGGAGGAGAAGCAAAAATGTAGGTAAACAGTACTAATATTTCCTACAACAGCCATTTAATAAAATTATAAGTGAGTATATACACTCTTCCAACACACACTCTGTACAATCTCTGGGACTTACAGAGTCTACAGTTTCTTATAGTCTCCCTATTCATACAAAAAGTTAAAGAGACTGAAATTTAATTCCCAGGGGTTCCAAGTTTGAGTGGGTATCATTTGCATTGTTGACGTATTAAGGAGAAAACACATAAAATGGAGAGAAACATCCATTAATAGATACTAGAATGAGGCTGGAGATTTAGCTCAGCGGTTAGAGGGCTTGCATTGCAAGCACAAGGCCCTGAGTTCGATCCCCAGCAACCAAAAAAAAAAAAAAATACTAGAATGGGATCACCACATGTGTGAACATTTGATTTGCCAGCAGTCATGAGCATGCAATTGCTCGTGCATGTATGTGCTTGCACTTTTCAAACCAAGTGGATTCTTCTCTAAGCTCTAAAACAAAGATGAGTCTTAGTGATTTCAATCGCCTAAGACGTGAAGCCAGAACTACCCAGCCTCAGATACAGAATACAGCATGATCCAGCTCTAATTTTTCCATTGGTTGTCTGGTTACTCAATAAATATTTGATTGATTGAGTAATCCCAAGACCCAGACAAATACTTTGGCCACAGAAGGGAACAACAATATGCCAGATGAAAACAGTTTCCATCCCAAACCCATTTGGCCACAATCGCCAAAGGTCAGTCATCAGGCTACAAGTGCTTGTCCAGGGTTGTTGCTGGAACGGACCTGGATGTCGTTTATAAACTTTGGGAAGATTTTCTAGATAAAATATTTAAATACACTTTTGAAAAGTGAGTGGCTTTATTTTATTGTCCAAGCACTCTTTGACCCATTAATTTCACATTTCATTTGATTTTTCCAAACACTCAAAAGAGAAAGTTATTTTTGTTTTTCTTAATACGCTTAGCTGCAAATAATTTGTTCATGACTGCGAGACCTTGTGAACATATAATTGTGGTATTTTCCTTCCTAAGCCTAGTGCTCTGGGGTGCTGCCTAAAACGTCTCCTTCACGTAGGTACACAGGAAGCAATCGTAGCAGAGCTGGCTCGACAGGACTATGAGCGGAGGAGGCGCCCAGGAACCTTGGCAGCTGACCTCAGTCTCTCCTGTACGCTGTGCTGAGACTCACTATTGCAAAGCTCCCAGGGGCTGGCAGGGACATGCCAGGGCAGGGCAGAAGGCTCTGCCGGTGTGAAGAGGTTTTACTCATGGCTGTCATTTTGGAAAGTAACGTTCAGGAAAGAAGCAGTAAGGTCGCATTCATAGGTGCTGGAGATTGGGATTTTGACATTTTTAAAATTATTAACATACGGTAGTTGTATAAATTAGTGGGACTCACTGTAATATTTCCGTATAGGTTTATACTGTGCTTTGATCCTGCCCACTCACTCATCTATCCTGGCACTGCCTCGACATTTCTTTTTCCTTTCTTTTTTTTGAAGTACTAGGGATTGAACCCAAGTTCTCAGACATGCTGGGCAAGCAGCCTACCTCTAAGGTGCATCCTCAGCCCTTTTCATTTTTTATTTTGAGACACGGTCTTGCTAAGTTGCCCAGTTCACATGGCAACTTTAGATACCTCAACCTTCTGAGTAACTTAGATTATGGGTACACACCACTATGTCTGGCTTTCTATATATCTTTTTGAGAGGCATGATTTTCTAGAACTGTTGGGTCAGAGGTGGAGGGAAGGTAAGGGACCATCTGGTCTGTCCTCCTGCCTGCAGAGAGGGCCACATCTACCACACCCTGGAGAGATGAGACAAAACATCATTTAAAGATCTTCCCATCTCTATCTCTGCACATGAATGGATAACAAAAGCAAGCTGCCACAACCAAAAAGGAATTTAGTGCATAGTAAATGGTAAAAATGGCTTTTATAATCACTGGGAGAAAGGTACATACATTATAGAATGAGTGATATGGGGACAATTCAACAAATGAAAAAAAGAGCACTTTAAACTCTAGATCGATCAATTATTTAGATTTAAAAGGCTAAACATGGGGCTGGGGATTTAGCTCAGTGATTAGAGTGCTTGCCTTGTAAGCACAAGGGCCTGAGTTCAATCCCTGGCACCACCTAAAAAAAAATAAAAAAATAAAAGGCTAAATATAAAAGTATCTTTTTAAAAAGTACTAGTTTTCTCCATAGTCTCACAAAAAGGAACGCTTTTCTACATCTAACACAAAGCCCAGACAATAAGGAAATTTCCTATGGGCAAAACCATCACAAGGAAAGGCAAAAGGCAAATGGCACACTGGAAAAAAACTTTGCAGCTCACATCTCGGGCAAAGGCCTAGCTAACCCTAAATAAAGAGCTCCTACAAATCCATCTTTAAAAGACCAATAACTCCCATAGAAAAATGAATAAGGGGGTGGGAGATTCAGCTCAGTGGGAGAGTGCTTGGCTAGCAAGCTCAAAGCCCTGAGTTCGATCCCCAGGACCCCCATGCAAAAATGAATAAGGTAAGAAAATCAGACGAGAGGTCATTATCTTATCCATAATGAGAGAGTGGAGCTATGACAAATGACTTTTCTGATAATGTGTCAGTTTTCAAGCAGTTGTATTTTAAAGTATGATAAGTAGGAAAATATATTAACTTCTTCCTTAGCTGAGCACACTTAAGTCATTAATTTTGCATCACCACCACTACTTGGTGATAACATGTTAATTTCATGGTTATACTTTTTAAGTGATAAATCAGCTTCTTGAGAGATGAATATGTACTAATTTAAACTGTCTCATACACCGAAGCATCTCTTATTTTTCTCACATTAGTCTTGCCCTCTGTTCTTACTACCCACAAGCCTGAATCTTCAGATAGCCTCAATCTCTCAGGGACCATGCAAAATGTCAACAGGAGTCTCACCAGGTTGTACCTTGGAATCTGCCCAGAACCAGGATGGTCTTTCTCCTCTGCTCTTCAGGCGTTATCAAAGGCCTTTAACGTGAAGGCCGTCCTCACTACCACTAGAGGTCTCCCTCATCTAAATCAATAACCAGCTCTTCAACACAAACTCTGTAATACCAGGTACTGAAGGAAGAGCAGGCTAGTGCCAAAGAGCAAAGTATTAATTACTGTTACACACACGTGCATACTTTGAGGTTAACAGCCAGGAAGAGGCAGACTTTCTGAAGTTTCACAGGGAGGGAGAACTCCAAACAATGAAAGAGTGCTATGGACTAGAATCTGGGATTATCCTGGAGTTTGTGATGAACTATATCTGGGTGGAATGCAAAAGTAAAACGAGCCAAGATCCCGGGGGAAGAGTGTACAAGGAAGCAGGGACAGCAGGTGCAAAGGGCCTGAGGCAGAATGATCCAGTAGTGAGGAGGCTGCAAAGACAGATTTCGCAGGCCTTGGAGGACTTGATAAAGTGTGTACATGTCATTCTGAATGAAATGAAAAAATATTTGAAAAGTCCACAATTTCTAACTTTTTTTCTTTTTTTTTTTTTTTTTTGGTGGTGCCGGGGATCGAACTCAGGCCCTTGTGCTTACAAGGCAAGCACTCTAATCACTGAGCTAAATCTCCAGCCCCTCTAACTTTTTAATGGAAGGGCCCTCCAAATCTACTTGGATATAATCATAAGGAAGCACCAAGAAAAACTCAAATGAAAAACTTCCTATAAAATACTGCCCTGCATTCTCCAAAATGTCAGTATCATAAAAACAAAGGGAGGCTGGGAAACCCTTCCAGAGTAAAGGAGATTAAGTGACAACTTAATGCAGTCGTGATCTTGGGCTCACAAGAAAAAACACTGCTCTGAAGGGCCATAGGGAACAATGGACAACATTGGAATATGGATTGCAGATTAGATAAAATTATGGTGTTAATATTGAATTTCCTGAATTTGATAGTTGTGCTGTGGTCATGTAAGACAATATTTTTAGAGTACTCATAGTGAAGTCTTAAAGGGAAAGGGAAGGCCTTGAGGTTTCTAAACGCTGTCAGGCAGGGAGAACCTGCAGAGTGTGACCCTCATCAGCAGAGTATGCATGTGGTGCATTTGACCATTCAAGCCCCCCCCCCACCACAGGGACAAAGGCCTCAGCAAGGACGCTAGAAATCTAAGCCACGATCCGCCCAACCCTCACTCTTCACACCCTTCTCATATTTCTGTTCACCTTTCTGCTTCATATCCAAAGCAGTTCCCGTGCTTCCTGCATCTCTGGAGAAACTCTCCAAGAACACACACCTCTCTCCAATGGCTTTGGTGGCACTTCCCACCTGAGTAGATGCCAGTCACTCTTGAGAGACGGGATAACAGCACTGCACAAATACGGCAACAGTCTCAGATCGCTACAGAATTAACATCCCTGCAAGCATTGGCCTTCCTGCAAGAGAACTGTTCCTAGCATGTAATCTATGTGCTTACGAAGCTAACTAAAAATGTGACAGGAGATTAAGCTTTGCATAAGCATTGGAAACGAATTAGTTCTTTAGAGTCCATACTTTGTCTTTTTGCCAAACATGACTGTTGGACGACGTGACAAGGATGATTTGGGCTGGAATGGCCATTCTTCAGCACCCAGAGCCAACAAGCACTGTTAGCAGCCTACTGCAGGCAGGATGGCAGGTCGAAGTCTGAGAGCAACGGGAAGGTGGTTTGAACACGCTGTTTGCTCCGGACTGTGAACCTTCACCCTTGGGGGCTGTGCTGAGGTTCAGGAAAACTCAAGAGACCAAGATTCCATTTTATTTTATTTTTTAAATTTCCACACCTTGGGAGCTATGACTGACAAAGTCCCCAAAGAAACAAAAGCTCTGTTGACCGCAGAGTAAGCCGCACAGACTGTTAACTTTCCGGGAGAAATGGCAATGGCAGGGACAGCAGCTAGACACAACAATTAGAAATTATGTGAAAAACTGGAGCAAATCCACAAAAAGGTTATGGTGCCACAAAAAGAGTGCAGAGGGGCTCTTATGAAGAGAAGTTGGAGAAAGTGAGGTTTCGTGGCCTGAAAAGAGCAGTACTTGTTACTGTCTCCCCTGGTATGAAAGAATGTTTGCTGAGTAGAGTTAGTGCCTGGTCATTCTCCAGCTTCACTGAGATATAAACAGAGTCAAAATTTTAAAAGAAATTTTAATTAAACATTTGGATTTATTGATCTTGTGAAATCAAACTCAGAAAAGAGCTACCAGGGTTTCTGTGGTTCTTGTGCTCCAAGGGAACTTTCACATGAAAACACAGCTCTCTGCCCTGGACCACTTAGCTGGCTCCACTTCTGACCTGAGCAGAGGGCAGCTAACCAATGGCGACGTGATAAAGGGGCCCTGGAAGCCCAGTGCCCAGTCCTTGTTATCTGAGTCTCGCCTAAGCCTTCCTCCCATTTCAATCGAGGCATCCAAGACCTCATTTAAAATGTAAATGAGTAGTGTTGCATCCCTGTAGTCCCAGGACTCTGGGAGGCTGAGGCAGGAAGATTTCAAGTTCAAGTCAGCCTGAGCAACTGAGTTAGCAAGACCTTGTATCAAAAAATAAAAAAAGGAATGGGGATGTAGCTCAGTGGGAAGGCTGTGGTTCAAGACCCCAGTATCACAATAAATAAATAGAAAGAAAGAAAGAAAGAAGAGAGAAAATCAAATTAGTAAAACATTTATGGGAACTCAGTAAACAAAGGACAAAACAAGTTTTGATGATAGAGAAAGAGTTGAGTGAACTCTGGAACTCAAGAACATTCAGAGCTAATAAATTTTGGGTAGAGAAGGAACCGAAGAAATTCAAATTTTTCTAGAGAAAAAAATCCCAGGTGGGTTCCTGCTGTCAGTGCCTTCAGAGATCCAGCCTGGGAGCATGTGCGTGTCTCCTGCCTTCTACTTTACACGCCCGCTTCCTTCCCTTTGCAGCTCTGTGCGGGGATCCCGCAGGTGCTACCGTAAGTGCTCCGCGCTGTCCTCAGCTCAGAGAGTAACTTTAACACATGCTCCATTTGATTTCCCAAAGAGGAGCGCTGTTACTGTGTACCGCAATGAATTAGCTAAGTTATTTCACCCCCTTCAGGACGTCAGGAGCCTCGGTACCGGAGCCAAAGGACACTGCGGGAAAAGCCCTCAGCCTTGAAACTCACAGTGGCCGCGACGGTGTGACCGATGGGCAGCAGCCCTGGATACTGTGCCGCAGAACAGGACCCAGGTGAGTCCTGCAGGTAGGCGCTTCCTTGTAACCGTCAGAACAACGTGCAGTTGCAATCCTGCCACTGCCCCACCTTTTTTTAAGAAATGGTATTGAAGATTGAAACCAGAGCCTTCCCACTGAGCCACTTCCCCAGCTTTTTTTTTTTTTTTTTTAAATTTTGAGACAGGGTCTCACTAAACCATCCAGGCTGGCCTTGACCTTGTGATCCTCTTGCCTCAGCCTCCCAAGTGCTGGTACCACAGGCATGTGCCACCACGCCCAGTGAAATCTGCTTTGTTTGATTCACTCTGTCATAGTTTATTAACTTTCCTTGAAGTCCAGGGAGTCTATTATTTGTCCTGCCAATTAGAGGATGGGATTTGAGGATCTTTCTATTGTATCCTGAGTACCTGTTGTGCAATTCCACTGATTCCTGAGGCCACATATTGACCGTTGTTGCCTCCTCTGTAGCTTTCTCATTAAAACAGCAACAACAAAAATAGTTTCCTGTAGGTGTATTTAACTCAGGAAAGGTCAACTCATGTAGCCATTTAATTTTGCAGGTTTTTTCAAAGTAAAATTGAACACAGTAGCATTGTTCTTGAAACATTAAAGTCAAGCTGGGCACAGTGGCACATGCCTGTAGATGTAGCTGCTCAATAAGCTAAAACAGGAGCATCACTTGAGTCCAGGAAGTTGAGGCCAGTCTGGGCAATACAGTGAGACTATGTCTCAGAAAAAAAAATAAAATAAAATCACTTTAGTAAGTATGAGGACTAATAGTTTGAATGTTATATAGCAGAGTATAAAAGTTTAGACATAATATTTATAATCTGAAATTTTCCAACCCCTAATTTAATTTTTTTTTGTGGTGTTGGAGATTGAACCCAGGGCTTTTCACACGGTAGGCAAACATTCCACCACCGAGCTACACCCCCAGTTCCTCTAATCTGTGATTATTACAATGTGTTCTCTCCAGAAATTTTTACCAAGTGCCTACATGTTACAGGCCAAGTACAGTACAAACGAAACCCTCACATGTCTCACCTGGGCTTGAATAAAACCAGACCCTGGAAAAAAACGCTTGTATTCTAAAGGTTCAGTTGGAAATCCCCAACCTAATTTCCCCTGAGAGGGGTGATACCAGGGACAGTTACATTCCAGTGCTGTTTATAAACCTGCTGTGTTAATCTGCCTGCATACCATCCTGCTGGCTCTGCCTCCGCTCACTGGAACCATGATCAAAACAATTTAAGGAACACCACACCACTCAAGTAAGGGGAACACAGCTGCCCCGAGACCCCGCAGGCAAGGGCAGATGCCGGAGTGCAGAATGGAGCAGACACTGCAGAACACGAGTCATTCTGCTGCCTCCGCTGGCCTAGGCAAAGTCATCTCCAAAAGCAAACAGTGCTCAGATGTTTCCAGTTGTGGATCAAAAGCCTCTGAGCAGCACATGGGAGGGAAGAAGTGTGAGATCGTTCATAAATCCATGTTTATTGCTCTCGGACTGGAAATCAACAAGTTCCTCATGCAAGGACATGACACTCTGCTGGAGGCGACTCCAGCAACCACAAGCTTTGAGGTTCTGGGCCATGCTGACTGTGTATACTTAGTGACTCATTCTCCAATGACTGTCACCCCACACCCTTAGAGGCCTGTATCATTCTACACCAAATTGGGGGGGGGGGTTTGACGTTATTTTAAGTTGACAAATAATGGTTGTGTGCATGTATAAGGTACATGGTGATATTTTGATCTATGTATACATGATAGAATGATTCAAGGTAGAGCGAATCAAGTTAATTAACCTATCTACCATCTAACCAATTTATCGTTTTTCCCCACTCTGTTTTGTTCTCATTTCTCAGTTGCACATGATCTCTGCATTGATTGGAAGATTGAGAAACCACCTCACTGATCTGCCACTGGCATTTCCTGGATGCCCCAGGCACTTCAACATATTAACATCCCCACATGCCTGCTCCTCCACTGGTCCTGCTGGGTTTGGGAACTATCTGGGACATTTTCTCTCTTCTTATTTTCCTGATTCCTCCTCTCCATCTTCATTCCTGCCTATTCATTCACCCACCTCTTCGCTAGAATTGGCCTGTCTCACCCTCCCCTGTGCTATCCTTGCTTCTACACATGACTACTCCATACCTCTGCCACTCCCAGATTTGTTTAGATTTTAGATTTCCCCACGAGATTACACATTCATTCCATGAGCCTGCATGTTCATTGAGGGCTGGAAACTTGTTTTACCCACTTTTGATGCCCCAGAACAATAAAACAGCAGGCATTTTTAAAATGTTTGATAAATTAGTGAAATACATCTACTAGTATGGTTGACTTTGCAAAACAGAGAATCAAATCACAGCATCAGTTTCAACTCCAAATTGCCCCCCTCCCTGCCATGTTGGAAAGGTGCATACTTTCACATAGATTTCGTTTCAGTTCTTTGTCTACCTCCAAAAGCGTGGAGAATTACATAGTGAAACTCTCGGACACAGAGGATCTTCTAAAGGTTTTGGAATTATTGCAATAGGTTAATAATATGATTTTAAAATAGATTTAAAGAAAATATGGAAGGACTATAAGGGAGATGCAGACTGATTTCTCCATAAACTAGAGCAACACTAAATAGTATTAGATAAGTAACAACTCTCATGAAATTCAAATTCCAAAGTTAATGTCAGTCGCTGTTCTAGTCTTTAGTTCCTTTATTTTTCTTGCCAAAGAGATTGTTATCTATACTTCTTTGCATATTACTTGTTTCCATGTTACTTGGATTTGCATATTACTCATTATATCACTTCAATATAGCAGTGTTATTCAGTGTCAATAATATGACAACTAATCACTAATTATATTTTACATTATCTTATTACTCTTTATGCATTTAATCAAAACACAATTTTCCCTGAAAGACCTTTCTCTTTGTATTAAAGAAATAATCTTGGATCCAAAAATTCCAAATGAATAATAGAAAAGCCATTTTAGATATGCTTATTATGCATAATAACATTCGTCAAAACGAGACTAAATTTTATAGTAAAACTTCCCAATGCAGTATCTTATTCTTTTATAAAGCTTTCTCAACTTTTAGCTCCTTTTCAGTTTTGCAGTATTGAATTCAGATAAAGATTCCTCCATACTTTAGTAATCATCAGTTCATGTTGTGCCCTCTTAAAGGTCAGGAAGAATTTATGGTTTAGAAAAGTAATCTTTGCAGCAATACTTGCATGCGAGTGGGTATTGTGGACAGATCCCACAGGTGCAAATGATTAGAGAGAACGAGCAATGTAATATTTTCTCTGCTGTCCTGATAGCATCTTAAAAATAAGTTAGAAAGCAGCTGATATAGTGATAATGAGAAAATCAGACATCTTTCATCTCAAAACACATGTTGGTTCTGGTTTATGCTGAATTAGAGGCTATATCATATCTGTGTTTGCAGAATGAATGTCAGAAAAATATTTCATTAGAAAGCATGGACATGTAGTCAAATGATTAGTGCAGGGTGAACACCTCCCTGGCCACCTTCTTCCCCTCCACTTCCTTCTTCTTGCCAGCAGCTGACATGTGTAGGAACTAAGTATTTATTGATTAAAATAATAATCAAACAGATGAAAAAAAACCGCTTCTCTTTGTGTTCTAACTCTTTTGTTTTCCATTCTAATATTTGCCTTTATCAGGCATTTAGATAAATGCAATAGAGACTTCTAACCAAATAAAACTCTAGTTCATAGTTAACCAGTGTAGTGCCACAAGCCTGTAATTTCAGGTGCTTGAGAGTCTGGGGAAGGAGGATCCCAACTTCAAGGCCAGCCTGAGCAACTTAGTAAGATCCTATCTCAAAACAAAATAATAAAAGGGCTGGAGGTGCAGCAAGTGCAAGGCCCTGGGTTCAATCCCCAGCACTGGAAAAAAAACCAAAAAAACAAAGTTTGGTGATCTACAATTATTTATGTAATGCCTATTATATCCCTTGCATATACTCAGTGGATGCTTAGAAAACTTTGGATTAGATGCCCTGCCCACTGTTATGGTGGCCATTATTAAGGGTTGCAAAAATAGAAAATAAAATTTATTTCCTCTAGGAATATATAATCAGAGTATTTATTGGTATGTGCTAGTACAATTTTTATTGACTTATACACATACATATATAGCCTTATACATACATATAGAGATACGTAATTTCTATTTTTATGTCATCTTCCTTTATAAAGTGGAGATAATAATGGCAAACTGCTGTAAAATACCCAAGAAAACTCCCTATAATGAGTGCTGTTACTGTTGCTCTTGCTCCAAAGCCCCGGGCAAGAGAGCACCTGTTAGATCTGCGGCTCTCTCCACAGTGCAGCTTCAGAGAGCCACCATTCCCACCCGCTTTTCCACAGTCTCTCTGACATTCTTCTGGCGCTTAATGTTTCCCGCTGTCACCAGTTATCATTTCATTCCCCTCGTGTGCATCTCAGCATTTATTCTAAGCTCTTTGAGACAAGAATAGCATCTAATGAGCGTTTACCTCCCTTGCACCTTAAGTATTTTTTTCCTACTATGAGATTAACCAGTAATTATAAGAAATCATTGATGTACAAAAAACCTGTACTTTCTTTTCAGTTACATTAGTCCCAATCATTTCAATGACTCAGAGTACCTTACTTCCATGGTCAGCTTCAAAATACAGGCATTTTGAAGTCATTTTGAAGTCATGGTCATTTTCAGAATACAGTCAGACATACATAGCTCAATAATGACATTTAGTATACTCTTTATATATGTATGAACTGATTTGTTAGTTCACTTTCCATTGCTCAGACAAAATAGCTAAAAATACCAACGTAAAGGAGGAAAAGGTCGGGGCTGGGGATTTAGCTCAGTGGTTAGAGTGCTTGCCTAGCAAGCACAAGGCCCTGAGTTCGAACCCCAGTACCAAAAACAAACAAACAAACAAAAACGGAGGAAAAGGTCTATTTTGCATCACAATTTCAAAGGTTTCAGTCCCTGGTGAGTTGGCTCCAAGGTAGAAACATGGCAGAAGGGCAAGGCTGAGGAAGGCTGTTTGCTTCCCGGCAGTCAGCAAGCAGGAAGAGAGGGAAAGAGCCAATGAGGAAGGTGCTGGGGATAAGATATAGTCCCCAAGGTCAAGTTTCCAAGTGGTACTTCCTTCAACTCGGTCCCATCGCCTAATAGTGTGTTCAGCTTTGAACTCGTCAGTGGACTAATCCACCAATGAGGTGAAGGTCCTCACGATCTGATCACTTCCCAAAAGCCCATCAGCTGGTCTTTGGGGAACATTTTAGACCCAAACCATAACAACCAGACTTATATAAGCTCAGAGCAAAACGAGATTAAAATTCCTTTCTCCCTTTAAACACTAAACTGATTTAGTTTTCAGCAATCTTTCTCTAGCACCCTTGCCAATTCCATTTACTTAGTCCAGTCTCTATACTGGATGCTCTGCTAGTGTGTTAGCATTTACACGAACATGAAAGTCTTTCTGACTTGAATCTTGAGGTGTCTGTCTTTACAAAGGTCCTAACCTTTGTGAGAATTTAATATGGTATGTAGATAGTTCTTTGGTAATTCTGAAACACTTAATCAAAGAAATTTCTTTTGTTATTCCACCTTGATTGATATTTCCTGGATGTTCTTTTCTTTTTTCTCATAAAATCTGTGCGTGTGTGTTTCTTTTGCTGTTCTTTTTATTATTGAATTTAATGCAAATAATCTCACTTTTTTTTTTTTTTTTTTTTTTTTTTTTTTTTTTTTTTTTTTTTTTTTTTTTTTTTTTTTTTTTTTTTGTGGTACCGGGGATTGAACTCAGGGCCTTGTGCTTGCAAGGCAAGCACTCTAATCACTGAGCTAAATCCCCAGCCCCTTAATCTCACATTTTTAAGGAATCACTACTAAAAGCAGAGTTCGTGTGAGATAATGTATCAAAATCATTTACCAATGACATAAATGTTTCAGAAAAATTTTAGTTTTTAAAAGATGCACTTCACAAACTGGGGGAAAAAAAGATGCACTTAACTATTCCAATTTCCATTAGAGAGGCATTAAAACAGAACAAGTTCAATGAGTGATGTAAAAATTAGTGCCATGTTATAAAAAATTATGCATGAAAATATGCTCCTAGCAACTTCATTTTATTTCTATTTATTTATTTTTTTGTACTGGGTATCAAACTCAGGGCCTTGTGCTTTCTCAACAAGTATTCTAACCACTGAGCTAAAGCTCCAGCCCTATTTGTCTGTGTAAAGGCCTTGGGTTCGATTCTCAGTACAAAAAAAAGTGTGAATCTTTCTTTTGAGAAGAGAGTCTTTGGGAAGAGCCGCCTACGGAATTGGTTCCCAAGCATTCATTTCACTGTGCTTAGCCATTCAGGCACTCTGAGGTCACTATATCCACGGCCCAAGAGAGCTGCTCAAGCTGGTAGTAGACGTTGGTGTCATCCACGTGATGCTGGTTTTACCAGCATGCAGAATGCAAGAGTTGTGGAGTCAGAAAGACTTCCACTCAGATTTCAAAGGAAAGCACGGAAGGTCAGTCAATGAGCCCTTGAGAGGGCATGAAGCTGTGAGAGTGAAGCCAAAAGTCCAGTCCAGTACAAACCCCAGGAAGTTGAAAGTGCTAGAAATATGGAATGTCTGCCAAGGAAAGCTGCAGGCTGTGAATGAAGTCAGCTCTAGAGAAAGGCCATGTGGATTTAGAAACAACAAGGCCTTAGGTATGGTGCCACTCAAGACCTCTAGAATGCACATGTCACCAACATGTGTCCTGTACACCAGACACGGAGCTACAGAACTTAAATTTTTCCCCGTTGTGTTTTCAGTCTTTCTTTGGTCCTATTCTTTCCTCCCATTTGGAATGGGAATGTTTACCCTATGCCATTGTTCTTTGGGATTATGCAACTTTTTTTTAATTTTTGCTGAGTTTCACAGCTAAGAGTTTGCCTTGAGTTTCAGAAGAGATTTTGCCTTGAACTCTTCAGCAATGATGGGACTTAGAGAATGGATTATTATGTTTCAGTTGCACATGGAATAGCTATATCATGTCAGGCAGAAGTATTAAATTATTGTGTTTATTTAGAGATGAAGTATGGTTTAAGGAGATATATTTCAGTATCAAGTTAACCAGGAGTGAATTACAACTGTTAATACTAATATGTCAACTTGATCAGATTAAGAAATGCCTAGCAGATTAGTAAGCACTTTTCAGGGTGCCTGGGTGGGTGATGGAAGCATGATCTTGATCCCTTTTCCCCTCCTCTCTGATACTATTCTCTTACTCTTTGTCCCAGCCACCATGAACTAAACAGCTTTGCTTCGTCACATCCTTCCTCCATGATGTTCCTGCCTTCAACCCAACCAACCATGGACTGAATCTCCTGAACCATGGGCCAAATAAACCATTCCTCCTTTAAGATGTCAGTGCCTGGTATTCTGTCTCAGTGATGGGAAAGCTGATTAATACACCAGTTTAGAAAATTGGAGAAGCAATTCAACTGATTTTCACTAATCTTTAAGCACATTAACAAACTATTTTACCACATATGCTTCTTTCAAACTTCAAACAGTTAATTTTGTTTTCAATGATCTTTTTCTAGCATCCCTGTCAATTTCATGTGTTTAGCTAGTCTCTACATTTGACACTCCCTGAGTATGTTACTATTTACAAGAGCATCAAGACCTTCTGACTGCAATATTGAGATTTATTTTTATAGGGGTCCTTTATACAAAAAAGTTATTGCTTTTATTCTGTAAAAAATTCAGTCTTTGATGGTTTTGATAGTGATATTAGGGAATTATTACAACTTTTCTTCCCACATCCTCGTATGTGTAGTCTTATCTAATGGACCCATTACCAACCTTCTCTCTGAACTCTCCTTCTCCAATTCCCAAAACCTCCTTTCTTACTTACTTCTGTGAGGTATTTTCTGGTCATAATTGCAGGTGCCTCACTGGACAATGTAGTGCCACAACTTGAAAGACCCCATTTAAATGAATTTGCAGGAGAAAAATGTATCTCCCCTCAGAGTTTTTGTTGTTAGTAATCATCTTAGAGATCAAACAAATGCGGGTCCTGCAGAAAGGTATCTGCTGCTCCCTGTGAACCAGTTCTCAAAGAAGAATTTGTCCTTCCTGCAAAGTCAACTTAAAATACATTGGGAATTCCATGGAGCGAGTCTTTGATATCTGATAAAGAAGTGACGGGGAAGTCATATGGAAAACAGTTTCCAACTGGGTCCACTCTGGAAGGGCCAAAACCTATCTGTGATGTCCCATTTCAAAGTCTTGGTTGTATGTGGTTTTTTACTTGAATTCCTTCCATGACTTCCAAAAGATTCAAAGTAGCTACAAAGCATAGCATGGTGCCTTTTGTTTGTGTGAAAGAGCAAATCTGTTCCAGGGTTTAGTGTTTGTTACGGGAGTTGATAATGGCTGATCTTGCCTTGGGCTATTCCAGTAACTACAGGAGGCCAGGCTCAGCTCTCCAGAGCTAGACCTTGCTGGCATTTGCTCCTTTGAGAGAGGCAAGTTGACTGGAAGAGGGCAGGAGGGTTCCCACAAACCTTAGAGAGAAACAGCTGTTGCAGCTTCCATGTTGAAGTCAGCAGAAAAGAAGCCATCTCCTGACCAGGTCAGGTCTCAATACTGGTGTCCTTATGTTACACTGAAAATTACTCAGCAGCCACCAAGGGACATGTAAAGATCATTATGGTCAAAGTTATCTCAATAATTTCTTTTCCTCTGGATTTAATGAGAAATGATTGTGCTAACCCAGGCTGAGTCCAAATGGCTGATGTGGATTCAACAAAAAAATGTTTAAAAGGAACAAAAGGACACTATGACCAGCACCATTTGACGTTACATGTGGAATGGCTACTGACAGGACCAAAGCACCACCAGCGTAATCGGCACTGGTCAGTGGTTTCTCCCCTAGCCATAAAAAACACCGTTCATACAGATACAGCCCTGACATAGACACGGTTCATCAATTTTAGTTTTCATACTGATGAAAAGTTGCCAGCGAGTGAGTGGGAAAAGCAGTAGACTAAAGGCCACAGCTGCTCTCTGTTCCTGTGACCTGGAATAGTCACAGCATGGCTAGACCTTACGTTCTCTCTCTGTAAGATGAAGGTAACAGTATTCTCCCCATTTGCTCACCTGGCTGCATGGTGTACATGCATGATACGTTAAGCTATTATTTTATATAGCAAACAGCTAAATAGTATTTATGTTCCAGTGAAAATCAGTCCAATGAAAGTAGACTGATTTTTAGGCAGATCCCACTGTGTAAATAGCAAAGTAAAAAGTTCTGTCATGATGAAGGACTTTATCAACCTCACAGCAGTGGGTTCTATGACTTTGGTCTGCTAGCAATAATTTTTTACAGGTGTCAAAAATCAGTCCTAGTAAGTGGTATTGGGGATTGAACTCAGGGCCTCACACATTCCAGACAAGCACTCTACCATTAAACTATACCTGAGCCCTTTTTAATTTTGAGACAGGGTCTCATTACGTTGCCCAGGCTGGTGTTGAACTTGTCATCCGTCTGCTTCACCCTCCCATTTAGCTGGGAATTACAAGCATGCACCACCACAACCAGCTGTAATAGCCACTATAACAAGTCTGATTAAGATACTTTAATACTCCCTAGCTTTCTCAGGGTATGAATGAAGTTTATTGCACAAACACACCTCTCATGGCTAATTCTGAAAGATTTTTAAGTACATTGCCACAGGACAGTAGGCTTCTTCTGTCATTTTGGGGATTAATTAATCTGTGATAGGAATTAATCTACTTTATACTCTCTTACAGAGAGACATGTTAGTTTTGTACCTATGCCTATTAAGTCTCAAGCATTTATAGAAACAGAGCCAGATGTTTAAACACAATTAATTTAGTCTTCTCACATGCTGTTTCCCGCACAGAGGTGGAATACATTTTAGAACACTCTTAATGATTTTCTTGGAATAACTTCCCAGCATGGACAATACTATGTTGAAGAACAAGCACCGTTTAAAAGCTTCTTATGTGTCCTACCACATCGATCCCCAAAGATGGAGCCAATATACACACCCTAGCTGCACAGGCTTCTATACCCATTCTGCTGAGCCCGATTGTTACATATTTTTCTTGTGATCTTATTATAATATCAAGTTAGCAGAATTAGTTATTATAATTATTTTATTATAATTTTATCCTATTTTAAATATTTCACTAATGTAACATGAAAAATTCTATAAAAAGCAATTTTTCATCTTTTTTTGCTTGCAAGTAAGCCTTACTATTTCTATAAGATTATTAGTTATTTGCATTTACTCTTCTGCTTGTTTCTTTGTTGTTTTGTTTTGTTAATTTATAAAAGGTTGCCCTGTGTGATTGTAGCAGTGCCCTTTCTGGTTTCTGTTTAGCTGGGGCTGAGTCTTCTTCCCTGCTAACTGCCCACAGGAGTCCTCAGCTGTGTGCATCCTGATGCAGAACTCATACCCCCACCAGGAGCCTCTGTCAGGCAGGAGAGGAATGAAGTGCGGCTTCTGCGTTGGCTGGAACTGAGGACCAGGAGCTCAGAAGCAGCTGGGCCTGGGGAGAAGGTGGGAGGCAACCCGAGAAAAGAAGGAAGTCACCAGGTAGACCAAGAAATTGGTGACAAGAGATCCCGTGGTCCCAAGACAACTCTGAGAGCGGCCTCTCGGTCCTTTTATCATCGGCCCAGCTTCCACTTTCTGGTGCCTTTGCAGCACTCCCATCCTGGAGTGTGAGTGGGCCCCATTTCTCATCTTCTACTCTTTTTCTTTATCACGCACCAGTTTGAGTGAGTTACATGCAACTAAAAAGAAACGTGAGCAGATTTTTGCACATGTTCTTTTCAATTTAGTTTGCCTTGTTTTGGTGCTTTAACCCTAAATTTAAAAATTGGTGGCTAGGGGTTTAGATAAGGTCCTACATTCCACATCCAGCACTGAAAAGAAATTAAGTTGAAAGAAGTCCAATCTACCTTTCATTTCTTTTATGAATAAAACCAATTTTGGGTATTGGTTTTACTCTTCAAATAGCCATTTATACTTCAAGATCTTATAACAGTCACCTGTATTTTTTGTTTTATTTTTAATTTTTAGGGTTTTAAATTCTTCTCCCATACTTTCCTTTGGTCCTTAATATGGTTCCTTTGGCTCTTTTTTTTTTTTTTTACATACACTCTCAACTCAGTCTTAAGTTTATTTTAGTATAACTGTGTGGTATCTGAGACAGAGAAGCCTTTACTTTTTCTCAATGGTTAAAGAAAAATAAGCGTAAGTTTGAGGGAAAGTGGCAGAAATACTGTCCCACAACCAGACTAGTTCTCAGTTGCTTTATAACTGAGTTTTTACTTCTAGAAACCTTGACTCAATCATACTTCTGAAGATAGTCCTTTGCTCTTGGCTGGTTCTGTCTTTATGGATTACTGAATGTGAAAAAACAGGAACAGTGTTCGGTTTCTTTCTCAGAGTTAGCTTTACAAATATTGGTGCCCTGGGACAGGCGCATACAGCATTTATACCCTCAATCGAGCTATCTATATGTCTCCCAGTCTCTCATGCTTGAAATAAAATCACTATAATCTGATTTCCCCCCTTTGCTACATTTCTAGCAGATAATGTAGACTGCTTCTCTAGAGAATAACTAAACCAAGGACATTGTGTTCCATTTGTATGACAAGATGCGTATTTCCCAAACAAAAGGAATCTTTCATTTCAGAAGATTGAAGGGATGGTACTTCTAAAACATTCCAGCTGGTTACAGGAAGGGCACTGACGAAAGTCAGCTGAAACTATTAGTTGGCTCTAAACCCATAGCGTGTTCATTTGATTGCGAATTGGATAAACTTTTGCTCATTTGAAACTCTTGCCTCTCACTGTGTCCTAAAAGAGGAAAATGCGTGCAGTCATGTTGGCCCAGCAGTTCAGTCTGTCGAACCGGAGACGCGCGGTTAGGGAGCCAGAGCTTGGTGTGTGCGAAACAAGGCTCTTCACGGAGCGGCACCTGCGGTCCTAAGGACACGGTTCTCAGGGCAGAAAAGGAAGGGTGTGAAAAGAGGAATTAAAATGTGTTACGTATATATGCCAATTCCCCACAAGGAATATAAGCGTTATGTATTACACATGTACTGATACACCGAAATAATAAAGAAAAAACAGGGAAAAAAAAACAAGAAAAGAAACACCATTCTCACTGACTTGTTTTCAACAGTTAGATGTGCAGATTCCTGAACGGCTCTGCTTTTTAACCTGCCATGGCTCCCATCTGTCTTTCTGTGAAACGGCTGCTGTGGTTAGAATCTCATTTAGTACTTATTCCACCTAATTGTGCGCACCTCTTTCCTCTGGTTCCATTAACTGACTACAGTATAGAGTGAATGTGCAATCTGTGCTTTTCTATTGCACTTATTACTAAATAGTATTTCCCATTACCTTTGCTAAAGTTGAAATGCAGATACACATAACATTTTAGATTTCTAGACAGAAAAGACAAATGAGATTGTTTAAACTGATAATAACCCAACAAGATCGTGGACATGCTTGGTTGTTTTGTTTGTTTTCTTGTTTTTTTTTTTAAATTTCAAAAGTATAGATCATGAATGGATTCTAGACAAAGAAAATAATGTTCTTATCGTATTCCCCCTGCTTCCCATTAAAGACTGGCATGATTCTCCTTCTCCCTCCCAAGTCAGTCCCCTGATCGAGCTGTCTGTCTTTCTCTCTTTCTCTGTCTCTGTCTCTCTGTCTTCCTCTGTCTCTATCTGTGTCTCCGTCTCCATTTCTGGGAATTGAACCCAGGGCTCCCTGTGTTCTAGGTAAACACTCTACCACCGACCTCCTTCCCCAGCTGTTTTTTAAAATTTTATTTTGAGACAGACCCTTGCTAAATTTTATTCTGAGACAGACCTAGGCTGGTGGCAAACTGCAGATCCTCCCACCTCAGCCTCCTGAATAGTTGGATTATAGGAGTGTGCCACGTCACCTGGCTTATCTCTTGGGTATTACAAAACCCATTACATAGTCCACTCCCATTTAGTCTGTGCATCTTTGTAGCCTCACTCCCACTACAAAGTGCCCTTATCTCCCTTCTTACCCACACCACTCACTCAAATTTGGCTCAGTCTTCATGCAGTCTCCTAAAGCGGGGCACTACTGGCTGGTTGTAGAAACAGGTAGGTCCTGCTAGCTTCCTCCCAGGCCTACGCTCATCCCAGCACCTCGCCCAGCAAGATCTCAAGTAGTCACAGCCATTATGGTGGCAGATAGATTAATACTTTCACGTGTCCACTGCTAGACTTTTTGCTTCATTAGCTGCAGAGCAGTTATGCCAAATGTGCTAAAGAAAAATCATATTTAATTTTCTCTTATTGAAAGGATTTTTTTAAAGTATGTTAAGGTATTTGAAAAATGCAAAAATGTCTGAAATCTGTGACTTAGGAAAAGGCAATAGAAAATCTTTCTCTTTTTTTGGTGCTGGGGATCAAACTTGGCCTTGTGCTTGATAGATAGGCAGGTACTCTAACCACTGAGCTAACTCCCCAGCCCTAGAAAATCACACTGCTTGCCAAAGGCGCTGAAGGAGCGGAAAGGCAGCAAGCTAGGGATGGATCCTTGACTGTGGTCTAAACCCCTTAGCAGTTATATGATGCTCATCTTCTTGGATCTGTGGGGTTTTTTTTTCCTTTTTAATTATCTATAAAATATTTCTTTAACATTTTGGGAGGGGAAGGGGAAAGGAAAGGAAGGAAGAGAAAAAATATAATAGAAGGAAAAAAATAGAAACAAAATTTGTGTAAATAATGAGGGGAAGAGGGGTGGAAGGGAGGGGAGATGAACAGGAAAAAAAGAAGCAAGATATATCATGCATAGCTACAAATTCCCAATGATGAGTGTTATCATTATGTCTATCTAAAATGTTCCACTAACATTTTAAAAAATGGAAAAAAAAAAATTTTGGAAAGAAAAAGCACCTGTTGTTTCTGCAGGCTGAAAGTACCCTCAATTACCTACAAATTCTCATAGTATGAAGGAACCAGGAGAGAAAAAGGAGACATAACCAGGTGAAAGTTTAGAGAGACTTGTGACCAAAGGAGGCAGGAAGACATCAAAGAAAGCTGAAGAGCGAAACTTGAAGCAGAGGCAATGAAGATGAAATTAATTTTATATAATTTTAATTATAATTTATATAATTTCCCACTGATTCATAGTTTTATAAAGTACTAGGATCATATACTACCTAGCAGCAGATTAAAACTAGAAATCCAAGTATTTGTTGAATGAATGAAAAAGTGTGCATCTTCAATAATTGTTAATGTCTGCCAAATTTGCACCTCCTAGATTGGTCCTAGTTGGGAGGTTAGTTGGACTGGAGTTGTATGTGGAAACAAAGGCTGATAGGCATTTGTGTCGCAGGTGGCGGTGAAGTCTCAGTGGGGTCTGTGGTTGTGTAAGTACATAGTATTGGCCTCATGAACTCGACTATGCGTTCCTCAAGGACAGGGCTCTATAGAACCATTCTAAGCAAAAAAATGGATGCAACACTATATAAAAGAATGGATGTGAAAAGGGATGATTAAGGAAGATTGGTCTGACTGTGATGTATAAGGCCTATTGTAAGGGGTACCACAAAGACAGGTAGACCAAGTAGGAATGTGGTACTGTGATCACAACGTGAGACGGATAAGAGAATCTATGGGGAATAGGAGTGGACAGGCGGGTCCCCAACAGAATTCAGGCTGATAGGATTCAGTCCCACTTGAGTCCAGAGAAAAAGCGACCCATAGATGGTAATTCCTAGGTATAAATTAGGCACAGAAAGATATTAACAATAACTAATAATAAAATACAACAATTATAACAATATATTGTAATAAAATTATGTGAAGGGCTCTCTCTCTCTCTCTCTCTCATCTCTCCCCTAATTTCTCATTGTAGGACAATAGTATAATATTTTGGGGACCACAGTTGACCACAGGCAACTGAAACCCCAGAAGCTGAAACTGTGGCTAAGAGGGGAACCATTGTAACTGTCCAAAGGAATGTAAGCATCCGCTTCAGTGGTTACCATAGTCACAGCCACTGATTATGAAATCTCTCTTGCAGATCAATCCGGCTGACCTTGCTGACATATAATAATCACTATTGACAAGAACCAATCTAGGATCTTGTTGTAGCATGATTTATTTGTGCCTAGTGAGAAACTATCACTGCCAAATCGCTTTACTTTTGGAAAACACAAATGGAACACTTAAATACACCTCCACATATTGAGTGAAAAACAAAAGTTCAATAGTAAAACAATTGTTTGGGCTTGGTGTTAATCGACTTTGTTATTGTCCTCCAGGAGCCTGGCATTCGCGAACTGCGCTGCACTCCAGGAGTGGCACAGAGCAAATGGTATCTCAAGGGTCTGAGTCGGTACCCGCTTTGGTGTTTCCTGAAATGTGTTTCAGAATCCAGGGTGGTGGAGCAAGCCTGTAATCCCGGCCCTCCAAGAGGCTGAGGAAAGAGGATTACAGGTTCAAGCCTGGGCCACATAGCAAGACCTTCTCTCAAAAAACAGAGAAAGGGCTGGAGATATAGTTCAATGTGAGGGCCCTGCGTTCAGTCCCCAGAGCCACACACACACAAGAAAAATCTTTCAGTGCTTGTACCAGTGACCAATGTACCTGCTTTTCTTTATGTTTTAACACCAACCCCACCTCCAATCTCTCTCTCTCTCTCTCTTTCACAAACACACACACACACACACACACACACACACACACAGTGACTGATATAAAAAATACAGTTCTGTCCTGTGAAATTTTCCCTCCTGGTTTTGATTAACTGAAAAAGGTCAAGACCAAGTTTTGATAAATGGCAGAAGGCAGAGTATGCAGAAACATGCTATTCTGGCCAAGGAATAGCCTCAATTTGAGAAAGTAAGATAAGAAACAGGAAATGAAAAAAGAAATAAAAATCTCTCCCAATTTTAAAATGTATTAATAGCCAATAACCTTCTGGAGATTGTTTTTTTTTTAAAACATCCAGAAACAGGCTCTTGGTGACTTCCTAGCAAGTCGAATATTACTTTTTATGTAATGTATGAGTAACAGGCACAAAGTTCAGAACAGAACTTAATGAGCCACGTTTTCCCAGTGACTGTCAATTAGTTCTTTCCCTCCTTCCTTCCTTCCTCCCTCCCTTCTCTCTCTTTCTTTCTTCCCCACCTTATGCTCCTTGTCATAAAACTTAACCTGACCACACTGGGCTACTAGAGGTGATACCTAAATCGCCACGGAATATAATTCTGCTAATTACCTTCTTTCATTAATGTATTCACGCGCCCAACAAATATTTATTTTACAATGCCTATTAAATTTAAAATGTTGGAAACACACTTTTATCTTTTTTTTTCAGTTCTCCTTATGAGATGATTAAGGATTAGACAGAGAAAAGGCCAAATGTGACTATCCATCAAATAACTGTTTGAGAAAATAGAAGGATCTTATAATCCAGGTAGCAAAATTTCACTGAGAATCCCCACAGTTCACTTTAATACTGTCGCCCTGGATGGTTCTACTATGATTATCATTCTGTGGTGAATTATGAATAGGGCTCCTACTCACTCTCCACAAGGACTCCTGCTTGAACACCAAATTGCATAGTTTTCACTTATGATTTTAATTTGGGAAAATCCAGATCTATGTTTAGGGAAATCCAGATCTATGTTCCCTACTCATCTTCCCACAGGTAAGAGCATTTCCATACCACACCCCAACAAGGAGGCCCTGGGAGAAATTCTAAAGTCTTCTCTCTGCCTGAATTGAGAGTGACCGATCTGCTT